>JABSTT010001946.1:0-62868 GCA_013339685.2 Hyalomma asiaticum
CAAGCGCCAAAAGCGCGTCGCTGCCTGACGTATAACAACTTGTCATGTCTATATATGATGGTAGGAGATGGTTACGGAGGATTCGCAGGTTACCGATCATCTCCCAGCAAGCTCCTCTAACATTATTCACTTGTGGATATTTCGGTGCTTTTGATTACCTGTCAACGTTATATTAATAAGGAGGAAAAGGCATTTCGAAATTTTATAAAGAATATAAAATTCCCCTGAATCTCAGAATATTCTTCCCTTTGAGACGTCCTCACTAGGCTACAGCAATAGGACGTCTACTTAGCCATGTGCAATTTCTTAGTGGAACAAGAATTCATTGCTAATCATTATTCCATCCAAAACTTGGTACCTCGAAATTGCTCCCACTAGTTGATTAAACTTCAAATTATATTCTTATGATACGGTTGTATAATAACTAGTCTATAATTCTCTAACATTTTATTCTTCCTTACGTTACCGATTCCTCCCTCTTCCTTTGTTATAGCTCAAATTTTTGCTCTTTATATTAGCCGCCGGCTTCATGGCCAATCCCCCGTAGTAGGCAAGAGCCACTTATCAAGGAACAAGGAAACAAGAAAGAAATAGCACGTGAACGCGGAGATCAGCCGTGCGTAAAAAACGAAGAGGAAGCAACCTTCACCGTTCGAGGCCGCACGATACGCCACAGCAGTTCAAGTATCGGTCGTCGCGTCTGCCTGATTGCAAACTCCTCACGAAGTCTCCAATGACGGGCCGGTGGCATCGAAGGCCTCATCGCGGATCGGCATCGCCGAACCAGCTGCTTCGCTGTTCATGGGACGTCCCGCGGACGATGATACCCAGGACGGGCCTCCCCGGTTAGCATTGCCTCCGTTACCTGGGTGCAACAACGAGTACTGCAGTCCTCGCCGCCTCTTCCTGCACAAGTGCCACCATGACGTCATTTCGGAATGCTCTCTGCAGACAGCAGCAGCTGCAATTCTGGTCTGCGAGCTCCGCCGGCATTGGTGCTCTGGAGCAACAGTCTAGGCTCCTGAGGAGCAGTGATGACTGAAAGGTGCGTTCGCAATTTCTTATGCCTTGCGAGAGATGAGTAGCAATGGCATGAATATTACTCGATGTACCAATGTGTGTTAAGCTCATCGCGCAGTAGGCGTCGTTTGGTTGGCTAACTTCAGCGTGTGTGCGAATATTGATCGCAAGTGCTATTCTACGGAGGTATAACAGTTATGAGTCATGAGAACATATTTTGTTGAATGCAGTGATCGCAGTCACGCGTGCTGAAGTAATAGTGAGAGAATGTAGCAACTAGCGCCTCGTGAAATTTATTAGCAGATTAAGGTGCAGCTTAGTCAATTATAACAGATAAAGGTGCAAGATATTCAATTATAATAGATAACAAAATTATCGGTTTTTCTTACTTGAGAATATTCCCGCATGGTCCTCGACGTGCGCTGGCGAATACGTATAAAAAGAATTTAACCTATGCCACGTGTCGGGAATTATATCATTCTTCCGCAAATAAATATTGTAGTACCGCGAAACACACATGGTGAAATGCAAATCAAGTTATCTTTCCATGTTTGATAAGCTTGCCAAACAAGTATCAGGGAAGATATTTTTATCAAATATATATATGGGATCTACTGTAATATCCCGATGAAGCACGCCCACACGTGCCCTCCCCCCTTCCATTTTCGAGATGTTTGAAATTGGCCCCCAAGACCGAGCAAGCCCCCCTCCCATTTAATCACTATTTCTATTGCATTGTGACGAATGTTGCACAATACTTTTCAACAAACGATGCAATTATGTAAGGAAAAGAAATTTCTTCTTCATCTGCACTTTTGCCGAAACCTGACAGTGCTTGCGCTTAATCAGCCGTGTGCCCAGTCATACGCATGCCGAGCCATAACCGAGGGAGGCGATATGCATTGTGAATTGCCATTTTCGTCGAACTACAGGGAGCTAGGATACTTCTTGATTGCTCGAACTGGACGGACGCATGTGAGCAGCATCATTTTCTAGCGTGAATTTATTGCTGCTGGTTCCCGCAAATTACGAGTGCGATTTCGAGGAGTCATTTATCGTCTTGAGGAGCAGTGACGTCGAATAAAACATGTAAATGCACCTATTTTACAGATATCAATGAAAACAATCACCTTACTTTCTTTTTTAACTCCGGCAGTTCCGCCGCCATTCTTAATTGTGGTTCGCGACAAGGAAGGTTCTCCCTTTAGAAATGTGTCAAATTATCTCTTCTTCAAGGAGAGGGGGGGTGCTTGTTCGGGATATAACAGTACTTTATACTCGAGTGCAGGTTAAGAGAAAAGAGGCGTCTGTGCGTTAAAGGATCCCCCTCCAGCCAGTATGGTCGCTCTCTTAACGTGACGACGCGGAACACAGCCTCCGCGCCGCGCTTTTAGCTCTCTCTTGAGCGCTGTGCGGGGACAGTCTGCCGCGACGTAACCCTCACAGAGTGGCACTAAAGGCAGGAGGGAGGTGCTTCGACGGCAGACACCGCTTTTTCTTGACCTGCACTGGAGTTCAGTAAAAACTCTTCTTTTTCGCCTTCGGAAATCGCATTTTTTTTTTAGAATTCGTAGATTCAATAGAATAAATGCATATTTCAGAAACAAGTGATCATAAAGACTCCAGAATTGAAAGGCCTTGTTTGTATAAAACAACGGACATATAAGAATAGTTTAGATCCTGGCAGACGCGCTTCTGCGACGAGTATTTAAGAACTACGCTCCAACTGCGCTTTCACAGGAGCAGCAGTCCAGGAGAGTAGGTCGATCGTGATGATGTTTTAGCATTTGGCAAAGCCCAGAAAGACTAATACCATAATGAATTGCCGAGGGGAACAGTATAGGTGAGCGCTATGTTCCAACTCATCCTTTATTTCTTCACTCCAAAGCCGCACACAGCGGGCCACTCACCCGCTTAGCGTATGGTTTATCTTGGCAATGACGAAATGATGACTTAGCGGACCAGGCCTGCCACGGTGGTCTAGTGGCTATGGCACTCGGCTGCAGATCCGAAGGTCGCGGGATCGAATCCCGGCCGCGGCGGCTGCATTTCGATGGAGGCGAATGTTGAGGCCCGTGTGCTGTGCGATGTCAGTGGACGTTAAAGAACCCCAGGTGGTCGGAATTTCAGGAGACCTCCACTACGGCGTCTCTCATAATGAGAGCTGGTTTTGGACGTTAAACCCCACAAATCAATCATTACTTAGCGGACCAGTTGGAACTTAGCACCTTCAGCTCCATTCCATTCTGCGAATGTGAACGACCTGCGAAGCAGATCGTTCACACACACACACACACCACCACACATATATATATATATATATATATATATATATATATATATATATATATATACCGAAAGGGAAGGGGGTCAAGGGCTTGCTTTATTTGTTAGACCAAGTTAATGAAACATGATATGGAAGCCTAGAAAAGATAGCGGAATTTATTCAATTCGTAATATGATATTGTAAATTTGGCGTAAGTAGAAAGGAATTAAAGTGGACGAAAAGACAAACCTGCCGTCGATGGAACCGAATCCATGACCTTCGGATATCGCGTCCGATGCTCTACCCACAGAGCTATGACTGCCTTCGTAGCTCAGTGGGTAGAGCAACAAACATTGAAGCCTTTCCTAGGCATCAATCTTGTTATTTCATTACCTTGTTTCTAATTATATATATATATATATATTATATATATATATATATATGAAAAAGGTCGGGCCCCGACCGAAACGTTGATATGATAAACCGTCGTTCTCTAAGAAGCGCATCGTGAATTCTGTTATAAACTGGCGGCAAGCCAAGCGATTTTTGCATATAGAGTATATATATATATTATATATATATATATATATATATATACATCATTCAAAATGTCGGTGGGACCGCAAGAGAGATAAAAAGGAATTCGGAGCGGTTATTTCTATAATATGTATGGAATAAGTGCTTTTACTGCATTTTGAGAAAGGTACTTATTCTAGAAGCAGTCAAACGACTTTTCCGAGCCGGGCGTAGAGGTGGCAGCCCCGCGAAATCAAGCAACACCTAGGAATACACGCGGTCAGCTGATGAGGCTCACGTCTGTCCGTCGGATTAGAGCACGATTGTTCAAGATCACTCCAATCCGATGAAAGTGGCAACACACAATGCCTATCGCGTCCGAGTCTTGGCTGACTAGGTAGGTGAGAAGTATGAAGCTGTGTTGCTGCACTTCAAGTCTGTCGAAAAAGGAATGGAGGCGCTTGCACGAATGCGCGCGCCTGTTCGAGATTTTACAGTATATATATATATATATATATATATATATATATGTAGAATAAGTTGCCTTTGGGGGGATGTTTATTTGGTGCGGGAGCGCGGTAGCGAACCAGCAACAGATCATACACGATTATGATGATCGTAGCTAAGAGCGACTATGAAGATAACAAAACGTCTGATGATGTTGATGGAAAGACGAGGAATACGTGCGTCATCTAAAAGCCCACACTAATTTCTCCCACATGAAAGCGGCCGTCTATGGCAGTATTCAGAGGCGTCAAGCGAATGTTCACGGGTGTGGTTCGATGAAGAGTAGTTGGAAGTTTCCGCACAAATCATGTGTGAGAACAGGAGTCATAAGCAGGACCTCATCAGCAGGTCGAAACGACACAACGCGGTGGCATTCGTCGTAAAGAGCATTCGTGTCTTGCTTGTGTGGCGTGAGTGTTAATGCGAGTGCGCTGTCGAGATTGGACGATACGTGAACGTACTCTTCCCGTGATGAGGATGATGATTCGACAGGGTGGCGAACAACGAAACTTTCAGAAAGAAAGTAGGGGAACGTTCGTAAATGAGGTGAAACGGCTGGTAGCCATTAGTGTGCTGAACGGCCGTGTTGTAGGCGAAAGTGGCGAATGGTAAAAGTGCATCCCAGTTTCTGGGGCCTGGCTGAATATGAAGTATATAAATATGATGACTGCGAAAAGGTGCACGCACTAGGATGAGGGCCTTATCTTCGCGTGCGTTCTATTTCCTCTGCCTGCATCACCCAGGACAGGCAGTATTTGCATGCCAAAAGTTGAACGCAACAGTGAATCTCTGTAGGGAACAATGGGGTATGTTTAAAAACTACGAAAGAATCTTTAAATTGTCGCAATCAACAACCTATGGATTGACTTTGTTTTCCCTCCCCTCATCCTTGCCATGGCGAATTTTATCTCTTGTGTATGTTGATTTAGCGCCCCGGTAAGCATATGCACTATTATGAACCAACTAGCCCAAGAAGTTTTATTAAGCTTGTACTTAGCAGATACTGGTTTTCTGAGATCGGCACGAGCGAGTTATAGCAGAATGCATTTCTTAATATCAATAACTATAACAAGAGTGCGTCTTCTTACGAATTTCGCTCTTTCTTCTTGTAGTACGCTAGCAATTTCGTGCCCCAACTTGCTCTTTCTTTTGTGTGGCTAAAGTTGACTAGCGCTTTTCGTCCAGCAGCGTTGCTTTGACATAAAGCAGTGGCAGATTAAACATTGTGGCACTTTGATTAAGCCCGCTGGCACAGAGCCTCAGTTTATTACTATAGCGCTCACGTTAGCTGGAAGTTGCATTAAAGCAACGTAAAACGGATGCTAGCTCACGAGGAACATTATTTTGCTTACTTTCCTCAAATCATTAATGGGCTCGCGATATCATTGCTGTCTAGCAGCATTCAGACCTTCATTAGTGTAATCACCTTTCACTGGGCTTTCATGCGCGTGCCTATCTTTCACCCTTATTATGAAGTGAAGTGTCATTGTGGTTTATTTTTTATTTTGTGCTTGCACACTCAGGCCCATCACCAAGCTGGCCTTTTTCGATACTTAGATCACTGGGGGTTGAAGAAAGGTCGCCGATAGCAACACCACTTCAAGCGCCAGCAACATCCTGGAGGCCTTGCACCGCGGAACTGCGTGTTCCACATCGGCCTATCACTTCCGGACTTGTGGCTGCAAGGGGCGCATGTCCGCCTAGCAACGCGAACATTAGTGGTCTTCACATCACACGGAATATATTTCTTTTCTTCTTCACATGTAGATGCATACCTTCGGGAAAATAATTAAATTACGTATGGATGTTGAAGTGGTGAGCTGTCCGTATGTGCATTCTACCTGTGATGAGCAGGAAGAAATTTCGATAAGTACGAAAAGCGCTATATCTTTCGGCCGCTATTACTAATCAGTCGAAGCTGAGAATTTCGCACTGAATTTGGATTTTACGATTTGGCGAAGTCCAGTGTACTAAGCCTCCGGCCGTTTTAATAGTTGCTCGAAGATGTGCGGACGTGCTGATGTCAGCAGGCGACAATTTATTCAGCCAGGAAGAGCGTCATTCATACGAAAATCAATGGATTGTCTAACCACCGCTAAATGCGTGTGTGCTGGAGTCACAGCGGACCAGCCAAGTGCCTACTCACTTCTCTAGCCTTCCGTTACTGCTGCAAGCCTCGCCAATTTTTTTGCGTTTAACAGCATAGCGCCGTAACCCTAGACCACTGTGGCATACAAGGCTATGATATGATTTACTCTGTTCCCACCACCTCGCCTACCCATTCGCAGCCTTCTTGCTATATATAACAATCTATGCTGTGCTTAGAAACGTGCCGGCCTTCATGTAGTAGTAGGCTGAGGGCGTGAGCGCAAGAGAAGAATGAAGTGCGCTCGGAAATGCCTGTATTTTAAGGAAGTACACGCACACATTTCGACATATTTGTGATGATGATCATCTTTGACCAGACGGATAGGTCACGCTCTGCATAAAGAGCTCCGCTCCTAACAGAAAACTTATTGTTCACACTTACAATGATATCCATCCGAAGCGAGTATTCTTTTGAGCACGCATGAAAGATTATTTGCTTGACTTTATTCTGCTTGTAGGTTATTCCAAATTTTTGACCAAGAAACTGCTGCAAACCTCCTCAGTTGTCGGTACCATGATCTACCCTTGCTCATCACAGTTCTGCCATCAGGCCCCGTGAGCCCGCTTCAGGCATAGAACTACTGAGTTTTGTACATAGACGTGATCGTACACTGAATGTCTAGGAATTTGGCAGAGGCACTGTCCTTGCTGACTTCGTCGCATGACATCGATTCTGCAATGCCAGATATCTGCAGAATTCTCAAGCTCAAGCCTTTGCCACGCAAAATAAAAAAAATCAATAGTGAATAACAAATAAATCAAATATGACACCCACTTATGTTACATATTTAGTGGGTATGTGCACTAAACCAAGAAATCATGAAAAAAGCCAGGTCTGCGCGGAACCGCAGGACAGTGACAGCGTAAGCTGGAGGAGCGACCTTCTTCGAGGCCATTTTAAACACTTGGGGAAACTAGTGCAAGTAGAGGTGGTGGGTATCCCCTGCTACCATAACTCTAATCATTTTGCCAAGTATTGAAGTACCCACTACGCATTAATTACTGCGGTATAACTGCACATCTTAGAGAGTCGTCGTTTTCCCGAAAACGAACCGAACTCTCGGCCCGGCGTCGACGGCGAGCTGCGGTTTGGGCTTCGCTCTGCACAGCTATCTGGTTGCCCGACGTTGCCTTGCAGCAGCCGCGCGCGTAGCTCAGCGATTCGCTTCTTCAACAGTGGTCGGTACCTTGTGAGGAGGCGCCATCAAGTATATCGAAGAGCCAAGTCACGTTGCTGTCGGGGCTGCACTAGTCGCCGGCCGCCTGACACATGGCACAATAAGACAAAACTGTTTCATGAGGCAGCGCTTAGTAATGATGATGCCGGAAAAGTTGAAGATTATTTCATAATGATGATGTTGATGATACCTCTGTAATAGGTGCGGAGCTACGAAGCATGCACCCCTGTGTTCTTTCAAATGATTCCTCGAACTTGTTATGCAATCCGCTTTCCGCGACATGTACTGGCAGATTATTATTCTGCCACGTCACATCACATTTGTTAATGCGATTCCTCGGTAGAAGTTATAGCTCTTTAGGTCTTTTAGCGATGATCTTTCAAGCACAGGCGTAGCTCTTGAGTTCTTGAGTGCATTGAACGAAGTGTCGATCCTGAACCTCTTCTTCAAATAGACCTCGCTAAGGCCTTTGCTAAGGTACAGCATGATTTTTTTATTCCGGCTACTGCGTCACCTACGGCTAGGCGATACATTGTACGAGGGCATAACACTTTGTTATAAAAGGTGCACAAGAAGTTTAATTGTTAATCGCACACTGTCAGATTTCATAATGTGCACTGATCTAGGTATAGTACAAGACACAGAAGTGGTTAATAAGATTAGAATTAGTGACCACAGACTAATAAGGGCGAAGATATCCCTCAATCTAAAGCGAACAAGGACAAAGTTAATCACACGGAAACAGGCCAACCTCGATAGCGTCAGGGCGAAAAGAGAAGAATTTAGCATTGCACTTAAGAACAAGTATGAGGCTCTAGGACAGGAAGATAATGAGGATATAGAGAAGATGAACGAAGACATTACTAATCTGATCACCGAAACAGCAATCGAAGTAGGGGGCAAAGCACCAAGACATGTTGTGAGTAAACTCTCGGAGTCTACTAAAAATCTAATCAAGCAACGCCAACAGATGAGAATAACTAACTCAAGAGACAAGATAGAATACGCCGAGCTACCCAGGCAGCACGCCAACACAGGACTTATGTAGGCGTGAAGTCGGCCAAAGTCGGCAGCGATATCGGGCCTAAGTCGGCAAATCGCGCTCGCGCTACTTTCACCCACATGTGCCCGATGACGGCCAGCCAGAATGGCGCCACTGTGGCGAAGCCACCATGGGTCGAACTTGGCCAGCCAGAGTGGGCGAAATTTGGCCAGCCAGAGTGGCCGAAATTTGGCCAGCCAGCGTGGGCGAAATTTGGCCAGCCAGAATGGGTCAAATTTGGCCAGCCAGAATGGGTCGGATTTGGCTAGGTAGCACTGGCCGATGTTGCGGGCATTCAGGCTTTTTTGGCTTGTTGTCGGCCCGCCGACATCGGGAAACCCCTTGCGCGACCGTTCACAGCCACTATGGTGTTTGTAGTTTACCCCACGTGTGTCGCGCCGTTTGGATTGCGATAATTTTATTTTTTGTTTTCACATTTTCGAAGGACCAACAGTAGTTTGTGTAAATGTGCCTCTCATGCATACGCGAAAGCTTTATTAACACAGTAATAAGTGGGGCTAAGTGGATCCTCTGTAGTTTCTATTAATGCGTTCTCACAAAACAAATAACACAACAAGAGAGGTTTATAGGGAAAAGCACTATTTCATTTATTTTGTGAACTCTGCATTGATAATATGCTATTCTCGTGTTGCACCGTCGTAGTGGAAAAGCTTCGGCAAGGGTGGAACCTGCGGGAAAAGGCGTGAAAATTAGCACAGCTGTGGAGCACATCAGCACTATACTATAATTCCATGCAACTTATGTGCGACTCATGAACAAACGCGGAAATACAAGAAATGTCAGAAACATTCATAATCGGGCACTACTTTAGAAAATAACAAAACAAAGACGTCCTTTTAAATATAATGAATCTATGTTCAATATCCAACCCCGAGATCTTGGTGTCGTGTCGCTTTAGATACCCAAGGGGGAAAAAACGTGAGTAAGGGATCTGTTGCAAAGCAACTTTAAAAGCGGCACATTACTTGAAATAGGTGCATCTTGCATTATAATAAATTTAATATTTTTGGCATACATCGTAAAGGAAAACATGTAGACGTGAGCTAACACGACACACCCCAGGGATGGGGTCGTTAGGCAAAAAATGTCCTTAAATGATAGCTGTAAGGTGCATTATAAGCAGATATTAGAGAAGGAACCTCTTTTCAAGGCTACTTTAAAAATGCCATCGCGTGCCGAACTGCCGCACATGTCCTGCACCAAGGAGCGCGTGTTCGGTATCACATTACCTTTAAAAATACGGGCAAGAAAAGAAAATGTTACGAGACGAGAACTGCAAGTCACCACACAAAGGGTGTTTGATACAAGCACAGGATTAACTACATGAAGTAAAACTGCTTTGGGACAATGTACGTAGGCTCTTTATTCGAAAATAAAGAGCCTACGCACCTCACGACACAAATAATATATAAAGTGGAACCAGTGCTTCCACATGACAACAATATATGCCACATCCCATTTTGAAAACTTGCCAGCAACTTACCGAATTTTGGCATCCGCTCTGCACTCTTCAGCTGTGAGTCCGCAATACAAATTCGGCGACGACACTGTAGTCTCACCAAAAGGCACAGGCTTGTGTTCATATACAACCGATGTCACAGTTGGGATGGGCATTGTCTTAGGAGGTACACTCGCCAAGGAATCGCGCAATCAACTTGAATGATCGATAAATGCGGTACATGATAAACGATAAACGCGTGGACAGACTGCGTGCAGCCGCTGAAACTCGTTCTTACACCTTGCACGTTGGTAGCGATGCAGCCGCGACGAGAGAGCGCGGAGAGAGTTCCTCGTGGTTTCCCCCTCGGAAGGCAGCGAACGCCAGCAAAAGTAGGTTCAGAACCACATTCTTTGCAAACTGCAGATGAGCACAATGGATGTTCACGGAGGGGGCCGTGACAAAGGTGGCCAGTTTGGGAGGGGACGCGCGCCCCCCTCCCCACACACTTTTTTTATGTTTAGTTGCTGCTGGCTTAGTACGTGCTAGGTTGCTTCTCGGCAGAGCACGCTCGTTTTTCTTGCTTATTTTTTTGTAGCTGTCTCAAAACGTGGAAGACAGCATGTCTGTGGGGCAAACATTTTTGCACAATGGCGGGGACACCCGCCGGGACTGCATTTGTTAAGTGCAGCTCAGTGCAGCCTGTGGCGTATGCTGGCACGCATGTGTTCTCTTGCCAGCTACTTGTAACACAGGATTTCGCAGAGACTGAACCACCCACTATAGCTAAAAACGAGAGCGAAATGCTGCACTGCACGCAACAAACGTAGCGAGGACGCACGGCGCCGCCATTCTGTTTGAATTCCTGCCATTTTCTTCAGCGCACGAAAGACATGCACGTTCTGCCTTTCCGCACGACAAGAAATACTGCGATGACTCTGTCTCTACGCGCCCTTCTTTTGCCCTTATTGGTTATAAATAAATGAGTTGTTAAATATCAGAATACGCACATGTGCGCTTATATCAACGCCATAGTCTCATACGAACGCCAGTGATAAATCCGACACACTGCACAGAGCATGCACTCAAGCTCGATATATTCTGCTCATTTAACCAGTACAACGTAACCGATGGCCGATGTGTAAACGAATTCGATATGTATGGAAAGAACGCAAAAACGGACGTTACACAAAAAAGCAAAAAAAGCATGAATTATACGCAATGGCGTGGACATATTAAGGAATTATTAGCCTATTGTATCTGCGTGGTAGTAGAGAGCATGGAGGTGCATTGTCTACCCGACCAGTAGACAATCATTTTCTTTTGCTGAGCTTATGCGAGCTGCGATACATGCGTTGCGCTGTACAGGAGCTGTTTTTGAAAGGATTGCACTAGTTTCGCGAACGCACTGATGAAATGTAGTGGAGGGCCACGTGGTCAACAACAGCTTGACTTAGGACGGCTGGTTTATGCTGTAACCCTGCTCAAAAGTATGAAGAAACCAGGGAACAGAAGAGAGCTTTGATTTTCAACTGATTTTTTTTTCAGTGCATGCCTGCTGTTTTTATATAACATAAGATACGCAGATCGCCTGCACAAGAACACTCTGTGATCAGATACACTCTAGTAGAACTCACCAGAAAAGCTCTCTCTATATCAATTATAGGTGTGTGCATTTGTTTGCCACCTTTGAGATGAAAAATGCTTGCCATATCACTGCTTGGTATTTTTCGTTTTTGCTTTTTTCGCAAATGTCGTGGTCTTGACAAGAGCACTTCATTTGAATTTGCAATACAAATGGATCTATGTATTTCATGGTCCTCTCATTATAGAGCTGGCACTAGATCAGTATTGTCTCCTCGCTGTCGCAATGTTAGCTCTGTTACCGTTCTTTTGCATCAGTTGCTAAATGTCAGTAGTATAACGCCGGTGGCGAGTTTATCTCCGCTTCAGCGCACCATAAAGTCGGCGCTAGACCTTTTTTTGTCCACGCGCTGTTACCTCCATATGCCTTTTCCTTCCATGGGTTGCTAAATGTCAGTAGTATAGCGCCGCTTGCAACTGTTTATCTTTGTTTGAACATATGAGTGCTGGTTATGCCCATCGATGTATGCACGAACTAGTTCAATTTCTATGAATTTAAATTTTCTGACATGCGCGCTGTCAGATAATTTTCCACCATGCTTGTCGATCCTTCTGGCTAATGTTAACTGTTGCGCCAGCCTGTTTCGCTAAGTTCCCGCAAAACAGCCTATAGATGTATATATGAATAGTTTATATGCATGTTTTTTGTGTGCCCTGCTTATTAAAAACAATGCGCGCGAACATAATGTCATATATGCTGCTCAAAACGCACGTGCGCTATGTTCCGGCACTGAAACGCGTATACATGAATATATGAAGCTCAACATCTTATTCTTACGTCGAATCTCTCAAGTGAATTTCGGTCATCCTTGTGTCGATCGGATCTCTATTGTTATATACAGCAGGCTTCCAAAGAGGCCCGGCCGATATCAACCATGAAAGGCTGCGGCGTAGTCGACGTTGCCTCCAGGACAACAGAAATGACTCAATGTCTCCTGTGAAATAATCTTCCTGGGCAAATATCGCGCCAAATTCGCCATTCCTCAGGTGATTCTGATGAGCGGCAAAATCGGCGCCACATTTGCCGGAGAAAGTTATCGGCCAGCCGACGGGGGCTTTAAGGTGGCATACTTGGCACAGTGTTGCCGATAAATGGCGTCGGCCAGCCCATATTGTCTCTAGAAAGGCAAAATCGGCGCCATAGTTGCCGTTGAAAGCCATCGCCTCAGCCGATGTCGGCAGTAACGCGGCATAAGCGGCCCCATGTTGCCGATTACAGTAGACGGCCTGCCGATATCGGCGGGGCAGCGGCTATAGTAGCCCGACGTTGCCAGTCATTGACGGCGGCGTGGCCGATACTGGCTCGCTGTCGGCAACATTAGGCCGTGGATGGGCCGAACTTTGCCGCCATAAAACCAATATCGGCCCTACGTTGCGTGCTGCCTGGGTATCTAAGCTCATCAGTAAAAGTAGAGTCAGGGACGTACGTAACCGTAAAAGAAATAGAAATAGAAGCAGCCGTCAGAAAAGGAGTCAGCATCAAAACAACCAAAAGGAAGCTTTGTGCGGGAAAGAACATAATGCATGCAGTGAAAGATAAGCAGGGCAACATCGTTACTAACTTTAGTGGCATAACCAAAGTGGCCGAGGATTTCTATTCCGAACTATACAGCTCAAATAGGAGTCTCCCCACCATGAGTGTATTAAATGCCGAGCAGGACTACGAAATCCCATGCGTCACTGCGGACGAAGTTAGGAAAGCAATACAGGGCATGTCCCGCGGAAAAGCGGCTGGAGATGACGGCATAACCACCGACTTGATCAAAGATGGCGGAGACTTCCTGATTGGAAAGCTCGCGACACTATACACTCAATGCCTCAAAACTTCAAATGTACCCGAAAGCTGGAAAAACGCAAATATTCTATTATTACATAAGAAGGGAGATGTTAAAGACTTGAGGAACTACAGGCCGATTAGTCTACTCTCAGCACTTTACAAAATATTCACAAAGGTTATCTCAAACAGAATAAGGGCCACACTTGAATTTAATCAACCGAGAGAGCAAGCAGGGTTCAGAAAAGGATACTCTACCATGGACCACCTGCATGCGGTCAATCAAGTAATCGAGAAATCCGCTGAATACAACAAACCCCTCTATATGGCTTTCATAGATTACGAAAAGGCTTTCGACTCGGTAGAGATACCAGCAGTTCTGGAGGCACTACGTCGTCAAGGAATATGTGATAGCTATATAAACACAATAGCCAACATCTATAAAGATTCTACAGCCACCCTGCTCCTCCATAAGAAAAGCAGAAAAATCCCAATACAGAAAGGTGTCAGACAGGGAGATACAATTTCTCCCATGCTATTTACTGCATGTTTGGAAGAAATCTTCAAAAGGTTAGACTGGGAAGAGACAGGGCTCAGGATTAACGGCGAATATCTGAGTAACCTGCGATTTGCAGATGACATAGTACTCTTTAGCAATGATGGCGACGAATTGCAAAAGATGATTGAAGACTTAAGCCGAGAAAGCGCTAAGGTAGGATTAAGGATGAACATGCAGAAAACAAAGATAATGGTAAGTGGCACGGCGAAAAAACGTCTATTCAAGGTCGAAACCCATACATTAGAAGTCGTAGAAGAATATCTGTACCTAGGACAGCTACTTACTGGAGAACCCACCCATATAAAAGAAAGCCACCGTAGAATAAACATGGGATGGCGCGCATATGGCAGACATTCACAACTCATGAACGGAAACCTACCACTATCACTCAAACGGAAACTATATAACTACTGCATCCTGCCAGTACTGACTTACGGATCAGAAACCTGGAGAATTACAAAGAAGCTAGAGAGGAAGTTAAGAACCGCGCAGCGGGCGATGGAACGGAAAATGATAGGCGTTACACTAAGGGATAGGAATACAGCCGAGTGGGTCAGAGAACAAACGGGGGTCGCCGACATAATGAACGATATTAAGAAGAAAAAATGGACATGGGCAGGCCACTTGATGAGAAGGCTAGATAACCGATGGACAGTTAGAACGACGGAATGGATACCAAGAGAGGGTAAGCGCAGCCGTGGGCGGCAGAGAGTAAGATGGGGGGACGAAATCAAGAAATTCGCAGGTGTCAAATGGAATCAGCTCGCGCAGGACAGGCAAGGATGGCGAGGATTGGGAGAGGCCTTCGTCCTGCAGTGGACATAAAATTGGCTGATGATGATGATGATGATGAATTCATCGGTACGTCAGGGATGTGCCATATATATGGAACCGGTTTGTCTGAGTGTACTTGTTGGTTCTACCATTGGAGCATACAGGTATGAAGTTCAGGAAATTAAAGTTTTAGCTTATGCGGACGACATTGCCTTCTTTTGTGCCGATAAACCAAGTGTTCAAGAAGCAGTAGATACAACATTGCGTATTTGAGACATTGCGAGAGCTAGCATTATATTTTAAAAAATGTAGAGGATATTGGATAGGCATGTGGGCTTCAACTCTGTCAGTGTTTGCTAATGCTCATTGGAATGCAGTTCAATTTAGGTACAACCGTCGTCAAAATAAGTCGGGACGCGCGAGTGACGACCGCAATCAGATAAACTGCATCGCCGCGCCATCTGACGTGGTGCGTCTGGTGTCGAGACATCGCAGTGCGCGTGCACATCCTTTCATTCTCGCAGCCATGTCTTTACTCGCTTGCAACGGACCAGGTGAACCAGGTGATTGCACGTAGCGTTTAACGCTAGGTGTCACTATATATATATATATATATATATATATATATATATATATATACGGTTCATGACTGCGGCGACGGGGACGGCGAAAACCAGCCGAAACGGTCCATATAATTGCTATCGCAATAAAAGAACGAGAAACGCCTTTTTATTGCGGTTTTCAGTTGCGCCTTGCCTCCAAGCGGCCGCCGGCAGAAGCTGGATTTTGACGTCGTCACACCCGCGCGCGTGCGCACGGCCAAGGTCGGCGCAGTCGTCGCAGTCTTTCCGGTGGTGGTGGTGCGCCTGTTTATCCCTGTCGGCGTTTTTCGCACGTGGCCCGTCTGACATTTTCCCTGTCATTTTCGCGGACCACTTCGTCGACGGCGATTACGTGACCGGCCTGGCTGTGCTGAAAGGCCTCGGCGTGCCGCTCAGCTGTGTTCGCCACCTTTGGTTGCTCAGTTCAACAGACCCTCTTTCTCTGTGTAGGCACGTCATCGCAACGGTGACCGCAGGAGCACCTGTTGAAAAAGAGAAATTACCCTTTCATTGGCTGTGCAAGAACACATATTCTCGAGTTATGACAGAAATTCTTAACACTGTGAATGCATGGTTTTGTCACAAAGCAGAATTTTCATATCGTCTACACTTCCACTGCGTCTGACATCCAATGAAACCATATCAGCGCTTTTTAATTGACTACATATTATAAAGTATAAAAACCACAACGAGTGAATGAGCCCCACACTATAGCATGCATGGGTAGCAGTCTAAAACACGCGGACATTTATGCACATTGTTGTTACACCAGTTGCTTTTCAGCTTGAAGCAAAAAATGGCAAGCTTTCTTCATATGTCTCTGCATGATCATGCGTCAGGTTTCGTGAATTCATTGTTCGCGCAGCAGTTCCCCAGTAAATGCCACAGCCAGTGTTTGCTCATGGCCACAGATTCGATGTAACGAAGTGATCTGGTCGGCGGGTCGCTAGCGCTACCGCCCATATAATAATAATAATAATAATAATAATAATAATAATAATATAATTATTTCCACAAAGCTACCAATCACGAATTCAGCCAGTAAATCGCTTCTAATTGCGTGGATGTGACAACACCTGTAAACACGGGGCTATGGAACGGCCGCAAAATTACACACATACCGCGCGTCGTCGCGTAATAACGACCGCGTAGGCAAAGCCGACCGCTTAGGAAAACGCAAAGCGACAAGCCTCAATGCTACCTATGATTCAGCCGCCAAGCTCTCTCTGTCTAAACCTAGCTCACGAAACTAGACATTTTACATCTTACGTACTATCACTTTACGAGCTGATGCCGCTGCACGGTAAATTTTTTAGAGAAAAAGCTTACTGTGTTCCTGGTCCGGGCTGCCTGACCGGCACGTCCAAGGCCACCTGCTTGACGCGAAAGGCTCGTAACCGTGAGCCATTATATTTCTTCCCACTTTGGAGTGGTCCCGACTTCAGACGTGTACTCATCGCTGGCAGAGGCGCCAGAACTCGACTCCAGGCTCCCAATGGCACCGTCGGCCTGCTTCGAATGACTGCGGCCGGCGGATCGGCTATCCGACGAGGATGCCGTGATGTCACACTTTCCAACCCGCGCGGGTCTGGCGGCGTGGCGCGCACTCACAAAATCGCCAAAAATATGCCACCCGCTGAAAAATGAGAGAAGTGACTACTTCTTTTCAGTGTAGCCTCACAGTGACGATTCATTTGCAGCGTTCCGTAAAATTTTTAGATTTTACCGTATCCCTTTAATAGAAATAAAATGGCTTTTAGCCGCCGTAGCGCTGATCGTCTGCTGCTGTCGCTCGGAGCCTCCACGCTGAGGTAGCACGTGCTTGGCAATCCTTTAGTGCCTGTTCTATGGATGCCGCGCAGGCTGCACCGTTTATACGTGACCTCCTCTGTTCGCTGCTTTGACGCTATTGAACCACGCTCTACACAAGGCGGCCCTTCCCTGAGCGCTCGGACCATTTCTCTCCTTGGATTTCGGCGCTTGCGCTCTACTTCCCATCGGTGTGCGCGCTTCCACGCAGTCGACAGGCTGAATCCAATAATGCAGTAGATATATATCTAGACGGCAGCCTACGAAATCACAGGCAAGGGCGAAATTGCCTGTTGTTGCGTATGGAGGCTTGTTCTGCACGTTATGGAGAAACCATCCGTTCAATTCGCTGGTGTAAACTAGCCTAAGAAGAGTTAATGCTCAGCCGTTCATTCATTCTGCATACCGCGATTTTGCGGGTGTCACGACAAACCTACGTAGCAGCGTGTTTGACATGGCGAACCAGCACGGCCGGGCGCGTTCGCCTCCAAGCCGATGGTGGGCTTTTTAAAGTGTCACGTGTCAATATGAGCGACTTCGCCACATACGTTCGAATGCGTGATGGTCGAGCCCTGTCATCTCTCCTGACTGCGTCCCCTACCCCCTCTTTCTTAGAGTTCGGTGCTCGCGTGGGCACACGGCGTTTAGTTGAAAACTTGAGTGCTTTCCGGAACGCGTAGTGATGTAACGATGTAGCTCGTGTCGGAGACACGATGGTAAGAGCGCATGGTGTTTGTTGCGCTTGTCAGCTCAATGTCGCAGGATTTCTTATGCGACCCTTTAATGCCTAGTTTCGTGAGCTCACGTATAAACGGTCCAGCCTGCGCGGCATCCATAGAACAGGCACTAAAGGATTGCCAAGCATGTGCAACCTCATCGTGGAGGTTCCTAACGATAGCAGCGGACACATCAGCGATACTGCGGCTAAAGGCCGTTTTATGCCTATTAACTATCTTTCAAGACATAGCGTAGTAAGGCGCTACCTTTCTAAAGTTAGGAGGAGGAGTCACATGATTCAGTAGCCTTGGGACGCCAACGTCGTCTGACGCTGTCTATCCCACGCTCGGACCGCGTGCGCTTGCTACTTGGGTGGGATCAGGCAAACACTCTTGGCGGACTACTCGAGGTTGTTTGATGAGTCGTAACCGTTGCTGGCGGTAACTGTTCATAGTGTGGATACAATATACTGCTGTAACATGTAATACTACTTCAGGGGCTTCACTAAGCACCATTTTCTTCCCCGAGATGAGGAATCTGAGCCGTGTCGTGTGCGTAACTGAAGCTTCCAGATATTAACGTCGCTGCGAAACCGTGCTCCATGTGTTGCTTGCTTGATTCATGCTTAATTCGTTGCCCCAACCCACTACATTAGACTGGTCATAAAGCCGGCGGTCACTATTTGTGGCGGTAGTCGTGTAGCAAGTATTATAGAAACGGTACCTCCCATTTATCAGCAAGAGTAGTAATTCATGTATTCTGCTGAACTAGAACACTGTTCGCCTAAATTCCGAGACATTCCTGCTATGCCATCACTTTTCATCGATCCTAAAGTTTTTGGCAGAAGAAGAATCCTTGCGATATTTCGGCGTCAAGTGCGTTAATTTGCGCTCCACGTGTTAAAAAGACAACACAAAGATAAGAAAAGTTCTGTCAACGAGCCCACTCATACAGGTTACTCCGAAAGCGCGCTTAGAGGTTGTGATTGACACAATAATTAGTGATATACGACATACATACATGGGTAGCAAGATTAACATATCATGCGTCGCTGCACAATAGCTCGGCCAAGCAAACGCAAGCGTTTCAGCGCTGTAGATGATTGGGCAAACCGAAATCGATGTATGGTTTGCGCTGCGACCTGGAACTCGCTCACACCTGGCATCTGTAGTAGTGCTGGCGAGATGAAGGGTATGCAAAAGGTGTCCGCTATGAATCGTGTCTGTAATGGGATGGCAAAACTCACGACGTGCTTTTTTTCATAACAGGTACGCTTGAATATTAGGTCAGCACCCTGAATCTGTCATCATTGAAGGCTGAAATCTCTTCTTCGCTCTGGTAAAACATTTCCCCTCAATACAGAATCTTTGGCAATGTACAAAGTCTGCACCATTTGCTGTGCTTGCCTGCTTTATGAATAGCGCGATAACCAGGCGACTTAGGAAAGAAACAACAAAAGGAGACATAGCTCTCGTCCTGTGTTTGTTCTTATTACGTATCTCCTACTGTTCGCTGAGATATCGCCAAGGATTCCGTGAAGGTCTGGAGTGAACTTAACCGGTACCACTAGCACCCAGCGACATTATCTTCCTTGCGGAGAGTCTCTGGTTTGCCTCCAGCGAAGATGAAGGTGGAGTTTTCCAAAAGGCATGCGGTTGATCCCTCTGTCTTAGGGAAACGGTATAACACCAAAGTGAAACCTGTCTGCACATTAAGTGGCTATCTGGCTATTCTAGTGAAGCATGTGAACGCCTTGCATGTGCATATCAGCGGCACCTCGACACTGCACAGAGATCCTCGACAATTGCACGCAAGCGAAAGTTCTCAGATTTCTCGGGATAAAGTGCATTGAACGCTCCAGCACCTTGCGCAAAGCAGCTTTATGCCAGGAGCGTGTGTAAACGGTGAAACCTTGCAAGCGAGACCGAATTGTTTGTCAGCGAATCGTTTTGTGAACACACACTTCGCGGTCCGAAAGGCGCATTATTTGCTTATTGGCGGCTGTCTCTGCGGTCCTGTTGGAGTACAGCGTGTCGGAACGCAACTGGCCACGCAAAACAAATTATGTAGCGGCCGTGGCTGAAGCAGCGCTCAGACAGGACGCCGAAGCCTGCGAGGTGATAGATGCGTCGATACCACTGAAGCACTAACTGTCGGCGCGCATGCTAACACACTTTACATCTTCCGTTCATCGTTCCTACTTGGCGGTGCCACCGGTGAAAACTGAGAGTGCAGTGAAACAGAGGTGATGTTAATTTAAGAGTAATTGTACTTCCCAAATACCTTTGATTTAACCGAATATCAATTAGATGCAAATTGCAAAGTCCTGTTTTTTCCTTCGTATTGAGAGTCTGGCGGCGGTGTAATCGGTAGCGCTTCCAGCTCCTAGGGCCACACCCTAGCTGGTAGCGGGTTTATTTTTACATGTTTATTTTTCAGACATTTACTTCCGTTACCGAAGTACGTCAGAGACTTCATGGTGGACCCCAGCATGAAACCTTTTTGTGTTAAAAAACCACAACGTGGGACAGTAATCAAATTTCTAATAGAAAAACGATCAAATGCTTGAACTTACCACATAGGAAACGGAGCACATGTCTTGTGGAAAAGATGGCCAGTTAACCCTTACTATAATTACAAATTATTGGATGGACAGGAAGGTGCACATGAGGTTTTGAGTACGCAGGGATCAGCCACACGTCATTAAATTCTCCTAATGTCTGCCCGTCATTGAAAATTTCGGCACACTTTATCGGCTCGAGCGCATTCATCATAATCATCAGCGAGTCTACGCCCACAATGCAAGGCACGTGACACGGTGAAAGACGAGTCATGGTTCGAGCTGCATTGACACTCAGTTCGCGCAGTTTGCGTGACATGAACATGAGTGCTGTGGAGGACAATCCTGCGTGACGAGAGAAGCGCCACTTTTCCACACGGGCAATCGTAGGGCAGCCGCAGGCCCTATTGTGCGCCCCCAGCTATGTGAATGCGACGGATCGTGGCTATACCAGATCCCAGTCATCACGTAACTGTTCGGTCCGCGGAGAAGCGGGAGTTTGCCCTAGCCTTTGAATATACCCTATATGCGCCATGTGCAGAAAGATACGACGTCGTAGGTGTCGGCGTTGGCATCATAGCCGGAAAAAGGCATAGTTGACACGTCTCGTTGGGATCGGTACAATACGGAAGTGAAATGTGCCCTCAGAGAAGCGGTTGAATGTTCGTTGTACATTGAAATGAACTTGCGCACTGGTATCGATGTTTTGTTGGCAATGCACTGTGTGAAGTTGACGCGCCCACGTTGACGCCAGGGGCATATGTCCTCTTTCACGACGACAAACGTCTACGGCCGTGACCAAACCCTTGTGGTAACTCAAGTAGTACACACGACAGGTGGACACGGGGGAATGGCAAGTGCTGGGCGACAGCTGCATCCATAGACATCCACTTTCGCCTTATTGACCCGTCAGCGTCGTTGCTGTGCTGCAAAAGTTTCCTCACTAAAAACAGCAGCCGGTGAACTTCCTTTCGCGTCTGTTGGTTGCTCGAATAGCATGAGAAAAGCAGAATAACTTTCTGTGAATCCTAGCTCAAAATAAAGCATTATCGGTGAGCGATCAGGATGTATCGTATCAGCACGAAGAACTTTCTCACTGAGGGAGACTTTTGATAGAAAAGTTTAGTGAAGGTGAGGCTTCAGGGTGAGCTTACCCGAAAAAGATATTAAGAGCGCTATGATCTTGGGAGCTCTGCTTTATCATGCACTTTTCTTTAAAATTCAGCAATATGGAATCGTTCACTGCAACAACAATACAGCAAAACTATCAGTTTTTTGCGATTTTCCTGAAATTCTTGAACATCTACTAGACGCGCACATATCTCTGACGACACTGGTTTTACGGTACTGTGGTTCCTCTCTGACCTCCGACGCTTTCCATAAATTTCACGAAATCCATTTGGCAACAAGAGGGCTTCCAAAAAGCTCAGACACCTCAAAAGCGAGCGTTCTAAGAATATTTAGAACTTTTTCTTTAGCATTAACTTTCCCACAATATAAAAGGGCGATGATCAGGCGCGTGCGATCAAGAAAAGGTAAACGTGCGTAGCATAAATTAAGCAACCTAGTGCACCGACTACGCAAGTTGGTAATTAAAATTTAAGGTGCTGCCCGCATGCAAACCAATATGCCATGGATTTACATAATTGTTTATTCTCCTGTCCTTTATTTCACTTTTTCCCTTTTGAACTCTGTGGGCACCTGCAAGCGAAATTGTGACGTTCTTATTGTGTGTATGGTTCCTAGATCTTATATTTATCAAAAATTTCTGGTATTTTATTCATGAAATCTTAACGCGCCTCTATAAGGATTATAACAATCTTTAATATTTCCTGGTTTTACATCTGATACTCTGTTCAAAAGACGTGAAATTGCAAGCTTAAATCATATTGAGATAGGAACCAGTTTAATGCTGTTTTTGTTAGCTTTGGTTACTTTATACAGCCTAATTCGGCAGACAAAGTACAAACGAGTCTGTAGAGATTGCATGTTTTATTCAGCCCTTGATGGGTGATCGGTTTGAACCAGTATTTCTGTCAAGAAATCACTGCAAAATACTATACCCAAATACGGTTCATTCCACATTTATGAATCGGCCACTTACAGAGATGCTTTATTTAGTATTTGCTGAAATAGAATTTGTACGCACGATACAATCTTTAAGTAGGCGTGAATATTTCAAATTTTCACTGGGTCTGGGTGTTTCTGGGTGAAATGCAACTCTTCTAACGCTTATGCAATCTCTTTCGGCTGCCCCCCACGCTGAATGAAAAATACGTCAATGCTACATTTTCCACGTTATGAAACAAACCCCTTACTGAGAGAGACGTTCACGCTTAAGATTTCGTAAAAACAGTTCAAAATATGACACGCCGGTGTGTAGTTCCGAGTGAGGAACTACAGAGGGACCTTAAAGCAAAAAGAGCCTCGATATGCGTACGCGGAGGCGAAGGAGCGCATGGAGGGAGAGAGGGATATGTGGATAAAATGCACTATAACGCATGTTCATTTATTTTTCAGCATGGCGGAGTTTGTGGAGCGTGTGGCCCCTTTCGTCGCGGAACGGGTTGTTCTGGGTGCGATTCCCTGTGCGTCTTGGAAACTTTGCTACGTGTCCTTCTTTTGCAATTTATAGCGGTATATTTTGCTGTCATTTCCGTGACAGAAATGACGTGAGTGACGTCGCGGTGTACCCCGGCATCAAACACTTTCGGGTTAATAGTACGCATTCCATGGTGCGGCCTGACGTCTATCATGATCGATCAAAGGTAGTTCATTCTTCTTAAAACAAAATTTGCTGTTCTTTACGTTGATAGAACACCCCCCCCCCCCCCCCGCTGGTGCGCCTAATATGCCACGCAGGCATGTTTTTCCATCATTCCCTTGGCTCTTTGGGTGTGCGCGAATACGCCTGAAGGCTTCTGCAGCTAAAGGGCTGTCTCCCGAGACGAGGCGAGGAAGTAATAGCATAACGCTTTCGCCTCCATGGCGCAAACCAAAGTTGGATGGGAAGAAGGGATTGCTGGAATAGTTGGATACATAATGGATAGCACGAAAGTAGCAGCACTAAAACAAAACAAAGACGAAACGCGCGATAGTGTTGGCACCACGTTTTTCATGGTTTTTTTTATTTAGTGGAATACCTAAACAATATTAACAAAGATGTGTCATATTTTGGTTTGTTTGTTTATTTACTTTTTTATTTTGCGTGGAAGAGGGTTGAGGTTGGGAAATTCTGCAGATATCTCTCAGAGTTAAGCGCGGAACTTTTTAGACGCGGAAGGAGCAGGAGAGTAACACACACACGAGCGACAGTTAGCTCTCGTGTGTGTCTTACTCTCCTGTCCAGTCCGCGTCTAAAATGTTCCGCGCTTAACTTTGACATGTTCCACCAACAAGGCCAGAAATCTACCTTAGCTATTTCACATTCTAGAATCGGTGTTATGCGGGGAAGTCACAAGAGACATTGCCTCTGCCGAATCCTTCAGCCTCTATGTGCTAACTCAGTAGCTGTATGCCTAAAGCGGGCTCACATTACCTGTGGGTTGAACTGTGATGAACAAAGGGAAATCACGGCACCGACAAGTGAAGAGGTTTTCGAGAGGTTTCTCGGTCAAAAATTTGGAATAACGTACTATCAGAATAAAGAGAAGCAAATAATCCTTCATCAAAAAGAATACTTGCTTAGACTGAATATTGCATTTTAAGTGTGAACAATGCGTGTAACTTTAGGAGCGGAGGTCTTTATACTGAGCGTAACCTATCCGGTCTGGTAAAAGATAATCATCTTCATCGAATATGTGGAACTGTGTGCGTGAACTTTCAAAAAATACACGGCATTTCCTAGCGCACTTCATTCTCCTCCTGCCCTAAGTCCACTACTACACAAGGGGGACACGTTTCCAAGCACAGAATAGATTGTTATGGTATAGCAAGAAGAGTGGGAAAGGTTGGGCGAGCAGTGGGGGACAGAGTAAAGCGCAGTATAGCCTTGTATGTAACGGTGGCCTGGGGTTACCGTGTTCTTCTGTTAAACGCAAAAAAAATGGCGAAGCTTGCAGTGATGACGGAAGGCTAGCGAAGCCAATTGGCTAGCGAAGCCAATTGGAGTCAAAGTCGGACCAGCCAATTGGCTAGTCCGACTTTGACTCCGGCACACACGCATTTCGCGGTGGTCAGACAATCCATTGATTTTCTTATGAATGACGCTCTTCATGGCTGAAATAATTGTCGCCTGCTGACATCAGCACGTCCGCACATCTTCGAGCGACTATTAAAACGGCCGGAGGCTGAGTACACTGGACTTCGCCAAATCGTAAAATCAAGAATTCAGTGCAAAATTTCTCAGCTTTGACTGATTAGCAATAGCGGCCGAAAGATGCATCGCCATTTAGCATTTATGGAAATTGCATATGTACAGGGCCCTAAATCAACATACAGAAGAGAGGGACACACAGACACCCACTGTCCGTGTGTCCCTCTCTTCTGTATGTTGATTTAGCACCCTGTAAGCGTATGCACTATTGTGAACCAACTAGCCCAAGAAGAAGATTTATTAATTTATGGAAATTTTCTCCTGCTCATCGCAGGTAGAATACACATACGGAACGTTCACCACTTCAACATCAATACGTAATTTAATTATATTCCTGAAGGTATATATCAGCCTGTGAGGAAGAAAACAACTATATCGCGTCAATGTGAAGACAACTCTTGTTCGCGTAGCAAGGTGGACATGCGCCCTTTGCGACCACAAGTCCGGAAGTGATGGGCCGACGTCCAACACGCAGTTCCACGATGCAAGGCACTCCAGGATACTGCGGGCGCTTGAGGTGGTATTGCTGTCTGCGACCTTTCTTGGCCCCCCAGTGATCTAAGTATCGAGTAAGGCCAGCTTGGTGATGGGCCTGAGTGCTGCAAACACAAAATAAACATAAACCACAATGACGCCTCATTTCAATGAAGAGTGTGCCAGCGGGCTTAATCAAAATGCCAAATGTTTTACCGGCAGCTGGTTTAAGTCAAAGGACGGCAGCTGGACGAAAAGCGCATACGGTATTGTGTGCTTTTCATCTAGAGGCCGTGGAAGAGGGCTTCTCCACTTCAGCCAGACAAAAGAAACAGCAAGGTCAGGCACGAAGTAAATGGTAGCGCTACTACAATACAGTTGCCACAAGGAGGAAGAACAAAATTTGTAAGGAGAAGACCGCACTAATGTATATGATAAGTGATATTGTGAAAGAAATAAATTTCTGCTATAACCCGCTCGTGTCATGCTCGAAAAGCCCATATTCTGCTAAATACAAGCTTGTAGAGTAAAATTCGACATGGTTGGGATGAGAGGAGCGACAGCAAAGCCACTCAAATGCTGTTGATCGTGACCACTTTAAAGATGCTTTCGTAGTTAAACAAAACCGAGTGTTCCCCTACTGAGATTCACTAAGGCGTTCAGCTTTTTGCAGGCAATACCGCGCCTGCAATTTGTTGCCGCAATAAGAAATCTATTGCAAAGGTGCACACACACACACACACACACACGCACGCACGCACACACACACACATATATATATATATATAGATAAGATGTTACGTTGAAAGACGCAAGAGGCGAAGATGAAGACATGTACAGTTGTATTTACAAAGGAAAGCTAAGGCGCTTGGCCAAGAAGCAGCAGCGCGACCAAGCCTCGCTAAAACGTCCTCCTCGTCGTCTTTATCTATTCGCCTCTTGACGGTCGGTGGTACGGGTCCGTAGCACTACATATATACATATATAATAACTACAGGAACTACAGGATATCATATGGGTGGTGGCAGATGCCCGATATATATATATATATATATATATATATATATATATATATATATATATATATATATATATATATATAGTAACGCACATAGAATAAGTGGTTTGGCAGAAAGGTGGAAGAGGAAGACGAAGAGCTTGGGGACCGCACTGCGATATCACCGACATCCATCTCCTGTTAATAACACCATCCTTTCGCAGCCCTTCGTAACAGTTTTGGTGGAGGTGCGGGGTACAAAACGGCGAAAATATGAGCAGAGGCCAATGAATGAACGAAGTTCTCGTGCTGACTGCGGTGGTTTGAAGGAGCTGACTGCTTCAATTTTACGAGGATCGGGTCTGACGCCTTCTCTGTCGACTAGGTGTCCCAGAACCAATGTTTGACGTTCGCCAAACCGACATTTCTTTGCGTTTAAAACCAGTCCAGCCTTTTCGATGCAATCCAGAACAATGTTGAGGCGAGTGTTATGCTCTTCAAAGGTACGGCCGAAAATCACAACATCATCTAGGTAGCACATGCATACCTCCCACTTTAAACCACGTAATATCGTATCCATGAACCTCTCAAACGTGGCGGGGGCATTACAAAGGCCAAAAGGCATAACATTAAATTCGTATAGACCATCCGGGGTCACGAAGGCGGTCTTTTCTTTGTCTTTAGGTTCCATAGGTATTTGCCAATAGCCTGATCTCAAATCAAGTGTCGAGAAATAAGATGCAGAGTGTAGGCAATCGATAACGTCGTCGATTCGTGGTAGTGGATACACATCCTTCTTTGTTACTGCATTCAAACGCCTATAATCTACGCAGAACCTCCATGAACCATCCTTCTTTCGAACCAGGATTACCGGAGCGGCCCATGGGCTAGAAGATTCCTGAACGACGCCCTTGTCCATCATTTCCTTTACTTGTTCGGCTATAACTTTGCGCTCGGACGATGACACTCTGTATGGCTTCTGGCGGATTGGGTGCGCGGTGCCGGTATCTATGCTGTGACGAGCTCGGGACGATGGTAGCTGAAGTGGTGCATCTCTTTGATTAAAGTCAAATGCAGCAACATGTCGCGAAAGAACCTGCACCAGCGCTTGACGCTCAGACGTGCGTAAATCCTTACTTATCATACTGAGCATTATCTCTTCGGAAGGGCCGTTACTGAGAGAGGTACAAACTGGAGCAAGGTCTGCAGTTAGCGCCCCTATTGGGCTGCACGAAACTTCGTCGAAAAGGGCGATTTTCATAGCGCGAGGAAGGACAACTGGCGCTGCGGAACAGTTCAGTGCCCACAATGTGGCGACTCCTTTCGCCATGCACACAACAGCGTAGGGAACAAGTACACTCTTTTTCGTGCAGTTTGTGGTGAAAGGCCTAACTACCACGTCAATACAAGGAGCGGCAGCAGTAGGTGAGAAAACACGAACGGGTGTTAGGCACCATGACGGCAATGTGACATCATCAAACACACTAAGTATGTTCCTGTCTTGATCACACGAGCTCTGCTCGGAGAGCGCAGGTACCAGCAAATCATTAACAAATATTTCACCACTGGCACAATCAACGGAAGCACCGCACTGTTTAAGAAAGTCGATACCAAGAATGACGTCGTGCGAGCAACGAGAAAGGACGACAAACTCTGACACAAACACTTTTCTAGCTAAGCAAACACTGACAGCACAAACACCAAGAGGACGAAGCCACTCAGCAGTTAGCCCAAAGCACTGAGTACCACTCTCACTAGAATGGGAAAAAGAAGTAATAATAAGAGAGAGAGGGAGAGCGAGAAACAGACAGCCATGCACTCAGTCACCTACCAGCGCCTTCAAAGTTTACGGACACGCACACGAGGGCAGCCAAAGAAGCACGCACGCACAAAACCGGGGCTCCACAAAAAAATGCACACACTCGTGACGGCACACGTCTTCAGGTTCCCCTCGGCAGCCAAGGAAATTAAGGTGTGGGACGTCGATGCAGGAGATGACAACAACCATAGAGACATTCTCTCAGGACATCATTTCATCCTGGCTGTGCTCGTAAGTGGGTGGCGGGCACTGGATCACCGTCTCGCCAGGGATCGCCGGATCATGAATGCCGGACTGCATGGGAGAATGAGGTTCACTGTTCTGTCCATCACAGACGGCAGGGCAGTCGATGCGGGTGACAGGAAAGCCCGAGTATGGCGACTGTTCACATGTTGTGGGCAACTCTGCAGCTTTGGGCGATGCAAAAGGATTGGTGGCTGTGGGGCAGGGTACGCCATTGTGAGTGGGCGAGCCTAGCTGGTGGAAGGCCTCCATCTGTTGGGTGACCGCCAGCAGACCGGTATATATATATATATATATATACCGGGCATCTCTTGACCTGCACTGGAGTATAATGTACCGTTATATCCCGAGCAAGCACCCCCCCGCCCCTCTCTCCTTGAGGAAACGATAATTTGACACATTTCTAGGGGGAGCACCTTCCTCTGCCGTGAACCAAAATTTAGAATGGCAGCGGAACTGCCAGAGCTAAAGATAATGCGAAGCAGTTGTTTTCATTAATATCTGTGGAATAGGTGCATTTACAGGTTTTATTCGACGTCACTGCTCTTAAAGGCGCTAAATGACTCCTCGAAATTGGACACATAATTTCCTAGCCCGAGCAGCAATTAAATTCACTGTAGATAATGATGCTGCTCACATACGTCCGTCCGTTTCGAGCTACCGGGAAGTATTCTAGCTCCCTCTAGACCTACGAAAATGGCCATTCACAATGCATATCGCCCCCCCCTCGGTTATAGCTCGGCATGCGTGTGGCAGGGTACGCAGCTGGGGCCGGATTCACAAAACTCACTTACGAGAAAATTTTCGCGTCAGAGAAATTTTTCTGCGTAAGTGGATTCACGAAGCGAAGAAAACGTCGTAAGAGGACGTGGTTCCCACATCGGCCGCTGCTATAGCGAGCGCTGTGGTTGCCGATTAATATATCAGCGATAGTGATGCATTTGCGACGTAGGCGAAAAAGGCTCGTAAGTGGATTCACGAAGCAAAAATGGTCGCCAAGACAGCGTAGCTAAGCGGAAATCCTAAGAGTGGTCCGGAGCACTCTTACGAGCAACATGGTGGCGTTGGAACGGGCAACCGCGGCGGGTATTTGGGTGCCCTAGGCGATACTAAAAAAAGAAATTATGGCCATGTAAGCTGGCTGATGATTTTCGCGTATGTACAAGGCTCACAGCCTTGAGGTTGCTGTTGCAATTCTCTTTTACGCATTGGACAATCTTGCCACTAGCACTTGTCCAGTAAGCTTGGCTTTGGAGTTATTAGAGGTGCCTATTGGGTATTTGCAGCAAAAAAATTATGCATGCAAATGCTTTTGATTGGATGAAAAATGAAGAGTTGTGTGAGTGGTCCTTGATGCCAAAATAGGCGCGGTGTATGGTCAATATTTTTTTCCTTGTTTTTGTTGTGTCATGCCTCTCCCAATAAGGCGTACAAGCTGTGTTACCGTATGCAGCATTGGTCGCACATGTACCACCATAAGGGAACGGACAAAATTCTGTCGCACACTATTGGAAAGAAAGTTGAACAGTAGGCTCCAGTCAGCCGTTCACGAACTCCTTATGTCGTTAACAGCTTCTCTAGCTGCAGTGGTCTTTATTATTTCCCAATAGGAACGCTCACCCAAATGCAGCTTCCGCTGTACATTATAGGCTGATTTACTGAAAACATATTGCTTCAACATATCCGCACATACAAGATATGTGTGATTTTGCGCATAAACTGAGAAATAAATTGAGTTTAATAGACATTCACTGTCCGTAAAAGAAAATGAAAAGGTTTCGCTATGGCAAATACTTAGGACGGAATGCAAGCGCCTAAAATGCACGCGAAAGCCTGTGCTAATGCAGTGCAATGTCACCACGACTGCACTCGCGCATTTGACAATTAGTTTCTTTTTAATTGGACGTCAGAGTCTCAGCAAAAGGCCGCTTCGTCCCTTGAGGTGCGTATTGTGGCTGGAATGTTAACCAAACCGAAGTTATCGCGTAGTGATATGCCGTGCATCACACCCAAGCCTACGCCAGGCATCATAAATATCGTAGCAGACGACGACAGCAGACGACGGTTTGAGCGAGAGGCCAAACATGTGATTGGTTAGAACGAGGCAACTCTCTACAGCAGGCCATTTTATGACGTCACTAAAATGATGTCACTCACTTCTTTCACCGCGCACTTCTGTGGTGGTCGTCACATTATCCCCCTCGCACATAAGAGAATTTTTCATATCACCGCAAAGAACACGGAAGTATTTTTTAAGAGCTCTCTTAAGGCGAAAAGAGCATCATGGCGACGTAAACACAGCATGTGGGTGTTGTTTCGTGGTAACGTTTCTTGCTTGAGCTCCTCTACGATTCCATGGGATGTGTTGTTAATGCCGTCGCTTTTCCGGTGCGTGAAAGTTTTGTGAAAACCATCGCCAGGTGTCTCCAATTGAGTGGTGAACCGTGTTGAAGCTTCTGCCTTTGCGCTCGTGAACAGAGACCCCGGCGAGTGTGCCGCCGTGGACTCACATTTAGGAAGCCTGCATTGTGTGTTTGAAGACCGGTCAGTTCGTTTGCCTTGCTTTGTGGTCGTTTGTTTTTGTGGCGTTCGCCGTTTCGCATCGACTGTGTTTGGGCGCGTTACTTCAAGGATAACTCCGTATTTAGAAAGATACGACCTAGGCGTGTGCGTAGGTGCTGTGTTGACACTTCGAAGTCTTTTGAAGAGGCAGAGACCATGTGGAAGCAGTGCAACAGGTAACATAATTGTCGACTGCGCTACGCTTTGCCTTTGTGCCCTTCCACACCGTCACTTTGCTTGCGTTAGCGGCTAATGTGCGGAACCTGAAATAACACACGGATACGTTCTGTTGTGCATTTTTTATTTTATTTATTTTATTTATTGACACTCTATGGCGTACAGGCCAAAACAGGAGTTTCAATATTAGGCACAAATGCAGTTAATAAAAAATCCAAAGAGATTGTAGTTTCTTTCACGGAACTTAAAGAAACCATAAAAATTCAGAAAGAACCGTAATGAAATAAGTGCACGAGGTGCTATTTAACGACACACATATCAACTTGTTCAGCAGAACACTCAACAAGACAATGCTTTCGAATATATAAATTGCTATTCCGACACTATTAAACGACATTAAGTACAATCGGTAAAATCGCTCAGCAAAGCCCTTTCTAGGATTTTAACCTCATTGAACGTTGCAACATCGTGCGGTAACCTGCTGCACGCGTCGATAGCCTACACAATAAAGAAGTTTTTAAAAGAATGTGTGTTGTGTCTCAAAGGCTGTACGTAATGTCTGGGGCCACTGCGTGAAAGTTATGTGTCACTAATTAATGTTTTGGCTATTTCGGTTTCATATTTCCCATACAATATCTGGAAAGGAAACATTCAGGCTGTTGAAGCGCATTCTTTCCTGCACATTAGGAATCGATGCTTGCGCAGCTCTTTCAACGCCGTTACCGACTGCGTTCGTTTGAATGAGTTAAAAACAAATTGTAAAGCCCTATTTTGTACGCGTTCACATTTAGCAATGTTTCTGCGTGTGTGTTGTTTCCATATCGGACATGCGTATTCCAGCAATGGCAATATTCTAGTCTTATATGCTACAAGGTTTACCTCAGTTGTCGCATGACTTAGGTACGACGAAGCATCCACGGTTTATTTTGTGACACTATCAAAAGCGCAAAGATTTCGGTGGCGGAAAAATTCGGCTTCAGTGCTTTCGGCATGGCGATGGCTAAACAGCAATCGGGTATGTCAGAGGCGTCTGAAGTTCGCGCACACACGGAAAATTTCGTTTCGGCTATTGAGGAGCTTACAATAGCAGTTTGCCAATGCTCTCACGTCGCTGGCGATAAACGCTCTCTCCCTCTTAAGGCGCTTAGCACTCAATGTCCGGCATAACGTAATAAAAAAGAAGTAAATTAACTTGTGCAACGAAAGGAAGCTATGGAAGGCTCTTTCTGCGCGTGCGCACAAAAAAAATGGGGGGGCGGGAGGTGACGTCTCGCTTTTCATGATTTCTTGGGCTTAACCTCCGAAAACCACTCAAGGATTATGATAGACGCCGTAGTGGAGGTCTCCGGAAATTTTGACCACCTGGGGTTCTTTAACGTGCTCTGACATCGCACCGTACACGGGCCTCAACATTTCGCCTCCATCGAAATGCAGCAGCCGCGGACGGGATTCGATCCCGCCACCCTCGGATCAGCAGCCGAATACCATATCCACTAGACCACCGTGGCGGGGCCTTGGACTCCTTTTTGTTACTTCTTAACTGCATACGCCGTCATTTACAAAAGCAGCACTTACTAACGTATTAAAGATACAAACACTACCTAAATTACCGAATTTTCTCAGTGAGTCATGAAATAGCTGTAGTATTCAAAAATCTGATAACTGATTTATTCAAAGTGGGCCTATTTATAAGCATATGTATCTTTCGGTATGTCGGATTTATTGAAATCCATCCATGGCTTCAATTTCACACATCACGTGGAGGATGCATTTTTGGAACTTGTTTGTCAAGCCGAACAGCTTTTATATGGCCTCAAAAGCTGCATCGATGTTTGTTCTAAGATTTTTTAGCGAAACAACAATTTACGTCGAGCTACAAGACATTATCACGTAAATAAGAGTACTGCGTACGAACGACCCGAATCAATTGCGAGGCAGTGCATATTCATCAAAATACATCTGAAATGGCAGTGAAAGGAGCAAACCTTGAGTGACATCTGCCCACCTTTAATATTTTACCTTAATTGCGGCTTCATGATTCCGGTCGTGTTGTTCGGCGGCACCTGCCGGTGTCACCAAGGGAGTCATTCTTTTTTTTTTTCTTCTTCGAGCTATCGTCGTTGATAAAGCGCTAGCGCACGGGTTCACGCTGACCACGCGGGCGTCTGCTGCAGCGCGATGTGCATAGGCACTGTAGCAGACGCCCGGAACAGGAAGATGAGGTGCAGCGAGGATCGATTCGCGATTATAACATAAACTCGACACCAGACGCTTTGAGTGCTGCGAGGCTACCATGTCACCACACATCTTTCTTTTGTTGTCGTTCCGTCTGCTTTCACGTTTCCTCCTTGCCCTCAATAGTGTCGAATATGTTAAATGCGCACCCTTCCTATCGCATGCCTTGTCGCTAAGAGATTTCGTAGCTAAGAATATCGCCCGTAAGAGAAAGCTTTGTGAATCCGGCCCCTGATTACGCGCCGCTATAATCAGGCTTCGGCAAAAGTGCAGGGGCCGGATTCACAAAGCTTTCTCTTACGCACGATGCTCTTAGCTACGAAATCTCTTACCGACAAGGCATGCGATAGGAATGGTGCGCATTTAAGCTATTCGACACTACTGAGGGCAAGGAGGAAACGCAAAAGCAGACGGAACTACAACAAAAGAAAGATGTGTGGTCACATGGTAGCCTCATAGCAATCAAAGCGTCTGGTGTCGAGTTTATGTTATCATCGCGAATCGCTCCTCGCTGCACCTCATCTTCCTGTTCCGGGCGTCCGCTATGGTGCCTATGCACGTCGCACTGCAGCGGACGTCGGTGTGGTCATCGTCAAGCCGTGCGCTAGCGTTTTCTCAACGAAGATAGCTCGAACAAGAAAAAGGAATTTTGCCCTGGTGACATCGGCAGGTGCCGCCGAACAACAGGACCGTAATCATGTAGCCGCCATTAAGGTAAAATATTAAAGGTTTGCCCCTTTGACTACCATTTCAGATGCATTGTGATGAATATGCATTGCCTCAAAATTGATTTGGGTCATTTGGACGCAGTACATATATTTGCATGATAACGTCTTGTAGCTCGACGTACATTGTTGTTTCGCAAAATAAATCTTAGAACAAACATCGATGCAGCTTTTCAGGCCATATAGAAGCCGTTCGGCTTTTAAACAAGTTCCAAAAAATGGATCCTCCACTTGATGTGTCAAATTGAAGCCATGGACGGATTTCAATAAATCCGACATACCGGAAGATACATATCCTTATAAATAAGCCCACTTCGAATAAATTAGTCATCAGATTTTAGAATACTACTACTATTCTCATGACACACTGAGCAAATTCGGTAATTTGGGTATTGTTTGTATCGTTAATACGTAAGTGCTGCTTTTGTAGATGACGGCGTATGCAGTTAAGAAGTAACAACAGTAGTCGTCAGCACCAACACGGTGATCTAGTGGTTATAGTGCTCGGCTGCTGATCAGGGGGTCGCGGGATCGAATCCCGGCTGCGGGGCCTGCATTTTGATGGAGGCGAAATGTTTAGGCCCGTGTGCTGTGCGATGTCAGTGAACATTAAAGAACCACAGGTGGTCAATATTTCCGGAGACCTCCACTACGGCGTCAATCATAATCGTGGCGTGGTTTTGGGACGTTAAACGCCAGAAATCGATGCTTTTCTTTCTGTGCTCACGCGCAAAAAGAGCCTTCCATAGCTTTCTTTCGGCACAGAATTTCTTTCACTTCTCTCTTATTACGTTATGCCGGACATTGAGTGCTAGGCGTCTTAAGAGGGAGAGAGCGTTTACCGTCAGCGACGTGAGAGCTGCATTGGCCAACTGCCATTGTAAGCGCCTCAATAGCCGAAACGAAATTTTTCGTGCGTGCGCGAACTTCAGGCGCCTCTGACATACCCGATTGCTGTTCAATCATCGCCATGTCGAAAGAGCGGAAGCCGAATTTTTCCGCCAGCGAAATGGTTGCGCTTATTCACAGTGTCACAAAATATGGCGTGGGTGCTTCGTCGTAAGCGAAGTGGCGCGACCAACTGAGATAAAACTTCGAGCATATCAGGCTACAATTTTGCAATTGATGGAATACGAATGTCCGATATGGAAACAACACACACGCAGAAACATTGCTAAATGTGAACGCGTTCAGAATAGGGCTTTACGATTTGTTTTTAACTCATTCTAACGAACGCAATTGGAACGGCGTTGAAAACGCTAGCATCAATTCATAATGTGCAGCAAAGAATGAGCTTCAACAGCCTGAATGTTTTCTTTCCAGATATTGTAAGGAAAATATGAAACCGAAATAGCCAAAACTTTATTTATCACACATCATTTTCGCGCACTGGCCACAGACATTACAGCCTTTGAGACACAACACACGTTCTTTCAAAACTTTCTTTATTGTGTAGGCTATCGATGCGTGCAGCAGGTTTCCGCATGATGTTGCAACGTGAAACCATGTTAAAATATTTGAAAGAGCATTGCTGAGCGATTTTACCGATTGTACTTTATGCCGTTTAATAGTGTCAGAATAGCAATTTATGTATTCGAAAGCATTGTCTTGTTGACGAGTGTTCTGCTGAGCAAGTTCATATGTTTGTCGTAAAATAGCACCTTGTGCACTTTTTTGGATGCGTATTTTTCTGAATTTTTATGAGTTTTTTTAAGTTCTGTGAAAGAAAATACTGTCTCTTTGCATTTTTTATTCACAAGTGTATTTGTGCCCAATATAGCAACTCCTGTTTTGGCCTGTACGCTGACAGTATGAATAAATAAAATAAATAAAATAAAGAATGCACAGCAGAACGCATCGGTGTGTCATTTCCGGTTCCGCACATTACCCGCTAACGCAAGCAAACGGGCGGTGTAGAAGGGCACAAAGGCAAAGCGTAGTGTAGTCGACAATTATGTTACCTGTTGCACTGCTTCCACATGGTCTCTGCCTCTTCAAAAGACTTCGAAGTGTCAACACAGCACCTACGCACGCGCCTAGGTCGTTTCTTTCTAAACACGGAGTTATCCTCGAAGTAACGCCCCCAAACACTGTCGATGCGAAACGGCGTACGTCAAAAAGACAAACGACCACAAAGCAAGGCAAAGGAACTGGCCGGTCTTCAAGCACACAATGCAGGCTTCCTAAATGCGAGTTCACGGCGGCACACTCGCCGGGGTCTCTGTTCACGAGCGCAAAGGCAGAAGCTTCAACACGGTTCACCACTCAATTGGAGACACCTGGCGATAGTTTTCGCAAAAAGTTTCACGCATCGAAAAAGCGACGGCATTAATAACACATCCCATCGAATCGTAAAGGAGCTCAAGCAGGAAACGTTACCACGAAACAACACCCACACACTATGTTTATGTGGCCATGATGTTCTGTTCGCCTTAAGAGAGCTCTTAAAAAACACTTGTGCGTTGTTTACGATGGTACGAAATATTCTCTTATGTGCGAGGGGAATAATGAGACGACGACCACAGAAATGCGCGATGAAAGAGGTGAGTGACATCATTTCAGTGACGTCATAAAATGGCCTGCTGTAGAGAGTTGCCTCATTCTAACCAATCACATGCTTGGCCTCTCGCTCAAACCGTCGTCTGCTGTCGTCGTCTGCTACGATATTTATGATGCCTGGCGTAGGCTTGGATGTGATGCACGGCATATCACTACGCGATAACTTCGGTTAGGTTAACATTCCAGCCACAATACGCACCTCAAGGGACGAAGCGGCCTTTTCTTAAGACTCTCAAGTCCAATTAAAAGGAAAGTAATTGTCAAAGGCGCGAGTGCAGTCGAGGTGATATTACACTGCATTGGAATAGGCTTTCGCATGCATTTTAGGCGCATGCATTCCGTCCTAAGTATTTGCCATAGCGAAACCTTTCCATTTTCTTTTGCGGGTAGTGAATGTCCATTAGACTCAATTTATTTCTTAGTTTATCAGCAAAATCACGCACACCTTGTATGTGCGGTTATTTTGAAGCAATATATATTTTTAGTAAATCAGCCTATAGTGTACAGCGGAAGTTGCATTTGGGTGAGCGTGTCTATTAGGAAATAATAAAGACCATTGGATATACAGAAGCCGTAAACGACATAATGAGTTCGTGAATGGCTGACTGGAGCCTACTGTTCAACTCCCTTTGCAATATTGTCGATCGAATTTCGCCCGTTCCTTTATGGTGGCAGAGGTGCGACCAATGCTGCATACGGTAACACAACTTGTACACCTTATTGGTAGAAGCATGACACAACAAAAACAAGGTAAAAAATATTGGCCATACACAGCGCCGATTTTAGCATCAAGGACCGTTCACACAACTATTCATTTTTCATCCAATCACAAGTATTTGCATGCATAAATTTTTTGCTCTGCAGATACCCAATAGGCACCTCTAATAACTCCAGCGCCAAGCTTACTGGACAAGTGCTAGTGGCAAGATTGTCCAATGCGTAAATGAGAATTGCAACAGCAACCTCAAGGCTGTGCGCCTTGTACATATGCGGAAATCATCAGCCAGCTTGCACGCCATAATTCTTTTTCTTTGAGTATCACCTTCGGCACCCAAATACCCGCCGCGGTTGCCCGTTCCAACGCCACCATGATGCTGGTAAGAGTGCTCCGGACCACTCTTAGGACTTCCTCTTAGCTACGCGGTTTTGGGGAACATTTTCGCTTTGTGAATCCACTTACGAACCGTTTTCGCCTATGTCGCAAATGCATCACCATCGCTGATTTATTAATCGGCAACCGCAGCGCTCGCTATAGCAGCGGCCAATGTGAGAACCACGTCCTCTTACGACGTTTTTGCGCTTCGTGAAACCACTTACGCAGAAAAATTTCTCTTACGCAAAAATTTGTTCGTAAGTGAGCTTTGTGAATCCGGCCACAGATAAACAAGAAAATTATTTTCCTTTCTTGTAAATCATTATGCCACTTTCACGGCACTGCAATAAAAATGGTTAATAAATGGGAGGGGGTGCTTGGTAGGTCTTTGGGGCCAGTTTCAAATATCTCGATAACGGAAGAGGGAGCTTGCACGGGTGCACTATTAGCACGGTAACCATTAGCTTATTTTAGAGGTACACAAAAATGTGAAAATATGCTTTTTTACTAAAGGTTAAAGCACTTTAACCTTTAGTAAAGGAGTATATTTTCACATTTTTTGTATACCTATAAAGTAAACTAAAAGTTACAGTCTAATAGTGCGCGCGTCCTTATTTGTGATTTTAGAGTAGATTCCATATGTGTCGTTTTAAAAAGAACAAAGATATCTTCACTAATAATTGCTTGGCAAGCTTATCGAACATGGAAATATAATTTGATTTGCATTTCAGCATGTGTGTTTCACGGTACAACAATATTTGTACACGGGGATCGTATCCTGGCCGCGGCGGCTGTTTTTGTCCTCCACTACGGCGTCTGTCATAATGAGATGGTGGTTTCGGAACGTTAAACCGAAGATATCAATATTTATGTACGGAATAATTACGTGACGCCTGACAATTCACACAAATCACATTCTTTTTATACGTATTCGCCAGCGCACGTCGAGGGCCATGAGGGAATATGCTCCAGTAAGTAAAACCAAGGATTTTGTTGTATATTATTTGATTTTCTATAATTTAGTAAGCTGCACCTTTAATCTGCTAATAAATTTCACGTGGCGCCAGTTGCTACATTCTCTCACTATTACTTCAGCACGCGTAACTGCGATCACTGCATTCAACAAAATATGTTCTCATGACTCATAACTGTTCTACCTCCGTAGAATAGCACTTGCGATCAATATTCGCACGCACGCTGAAGTTAGCCAACCAAACGACGCCTACTGCGCGATGAGCTTTACACACCTTGGTACATCGAGTAATATTCATGCCATTGCTACTCATCTCTCGCAAGGCTAAAAAAAATTGTGAACGCACCTTTCAGTCATCACTGCTCCTCAGGAGCCTAGACTGTTGCTCCAGAGCACCAATGCCGGCGGAGCTCGCTGACGAGAACTGCAGCTGCTGCTGTCTGCAGAGAACATTCCGAAATGACGTCATGGTGGCACTTGTGCTGGAAGAGGCGGCGAGGACTGCGGTACTCGTTGTTGCACCCAGGCAACCGGAGGCAATGCTAACCGAGGGAGGCCCGTCCTGGGTATCATCGTCCACGGGACGTCCCATGAACAGCGACGCAGCTGGTTCGGCGATGCCGATCCGCCGATGGTGCCTTCGATGCCACCGGCCCGTCATTGGAGACTTCGTCAGGAGTTTGCGATCAGGCACAGGTAACGGCCGATTCGTTAACTGCTGTGGCGTATCGCGCGGCATCGAACGGCCAACGTTGCTTCCCCTTCGTCTTTTACGCACAGCTGATCTTCGCGTGCACGTGCTGCTAGTCCCATGTGTTTCGATATATTCATTATGCAGAATGTTTAACTTCACTTACGAGACGGTTTCGAGAAGAAACCAAGGTACGCGTTACGAGAATGCAATGAAGTTGTTTGCCGTTGCCTCCATCAACAGACATTGTATTTAAATGAGTTCAGTTCATTAAATAACGCATAATATTTCTCCAAAATTTAGGCTATTGCTTTACAAGTAAAATCTTCGATGGGGAAGTTTATAGCTCGGTAGTCAGCGTCAGGATGAATTATATTTATAACAATAAGTGCAGCAGTTTTAATTTTTCCTGTCATCTGAATGTGAGGGAGATTACAAAGAGGGGATCAGCGCCTTAATATCAGCGCTGTAAAACGCGCTACGACACTATCGTCGAAGATACAGGCTGTATAACCAGGTCGTGAGAACGAAACATGCAACCACGTCTAATCAATTCGTCTCTCTGTGTACATCGTCCATCATTCGATCGTAGCATGTTCGAGGGTGCTATTGTCGGTGCGCGCATGTCCGGTAACACTCACTGAAATGTCGCGCGCTTTCTTAGAATTCGGTGCACCTGTTCTTATAAAAATACATTATCCAGACATTAACATGCACTAAAACTTGTCTCATGGACATTTTGCCTTTAGGGCAACACTTTAAATATTTATAATTAATAAGAACGACACTTACCTCAGCTCATTTGAAAAGACGTCAGTAAACAATACCACTGTATACGGCTGCATTATCGTAACGTGCACGAGGATTTGCTTTTTTGCGTGGCTTGGCGCCATTTCACTGAAGCGCCAAAGTACGTATATTTCTGCTTTGCACCTTTTATGGCGCATTTCTCTCGTTCATGGATTGAAGGACTGCATGTTGTAAATAATAAGGATTACGCATAAATACACAACGGATAAAATAAATATCAGAGAAGCTATAATTTAGGTCGTCCTAATGTGTCATTTAGTGTCCTTTATGGTATTAGCGACTACGGTTTCGTGGCATTTTTTTGTTGACATGGATAGGCGTGAGTTTAGTCATCGCGAGGTTACTATTCGCACGTCCAGAGCGGTAAAGAGCCGCACACGATATTTTGTAGCGTTAGCTACACTGGCCTAGCCAAGCCCGTTTCGCGCGGCACATCAAGAGCCATGCTGCGCATGCGCAAGGATCAGTGATGTCACACAGCTTGCGCACCGGAGCCGGCACCTCTCGCGCACTCCGCCGCCGCCGGTCTGCGCATTCCAGATGAGTGACGTCGTAGCCGTGGTAGACGCACTGGCGCCGGCGCGCGCTCGCTGTGCAGTCGCCGTCTGACACTGCGCTGGAGCCGCTGCGCTTCTGACTGGCGTTTGCCAGTGTGGTAGAGCCATGGAGAAGGAGAGCGCAAATGCTGCTCAACAGCGCAGAAGAGCGGAGAAGCTTGACTCATCGGATCCCGAAGTAGTTGCCTGGCAATTAGCGGTTGAGCGTACGAGGAATGAACAGAAGAAGGCTAAACGTGCTGCGGAGACACTGGAGCAAAGGGACGAACGTCTAGCAACAAGGACAACCAGGAAAGCTAAGAATAATCAGCTGAACCTTTGCTAACGCTACGTATATCCTGGCATAGCCGAGCTAAGCCATCGCAACATTTTTTATTTCATTATGCGTATGGCTTATAAGTAGACATTGCCAAGCACAACTTGTGGTCCATTCAGTTCTCTGTAATTAATTATTATGAGGGTACCTGGCCCTTTTCTGCAGGAAATGCAAGACTTGATATCATGTATTCTATAGAAGTGGTGAATGGAATCGTTGCCTTCTATTAAAAGATTTTTTTTCGATGTCTGACTTGAATTCGTGCCAGTACACTTAGCAAAGGGAGGACTAAAGGAATCAACGCCTGACGGGGTCCTCCTACCTGAAAACAAGAGTTTGCACACAAGCATTGGCAAAATAAACGGTGTAAATAAAGTATCCTGGAACCACACTGAAAAGAACACGTAAAAGTGCGCGTACAATAATACATTTTACAAAGGTAATGTAACAGTTTGTATTAATGTATTAAAACCGCAATCACTGAATCATTGCCCTGCTCAAAAGCTAGGTTATGTGCACAAATAGAAAAGTAACTTACAGGCAATTTACACAGTGCAGACGTATTTGCTATTAATAATGATATAAGTGCAATAAAAACTGCGAGAGAAGTAGTTGACTTATTGCCCGTTCTACTCTTTGCACGGATTGATGGTTTGTCATTATTTGTTCTATGCATTCGTCGTTGTTCAAGAGGCTTGTAATTTGCTAGTCCAGTGTTTGTGAACCATAGTTTGTCCTGAATTTATTGCTCCGGTAATTAACATGTCGTAGCGTATACGGTAGGAGCTTTTCGGGGTCTTGTAACATGCGTGAAAAGGTAGGGTCATTGTTGAGTAAATGATGGGTTTCTAGAGGCAGTCGTTGCACCTTTAAATCATATATGGTTAGTGCGCCCACTTTCTTCCAGTGTTCTTTTGTGTTTTCCTGATAATTAATATTAATAAGGGATTTAATGTTTTTTTGTAAAACAAATAGTGATTTTAAATTGGCTTGCGTCGTGCTTCCCCAGATCAATAGGCAATAGCGAAGGTATGTTATACCTTCACTATTCCCCTAATAAATCTGTTTCTTAAACCATAATGGCCATAGGTTTTTCATTTTACATAATATACCGACTGAACTTGACACCTTCGAACGTACGTGGTTTACGTGATCGGTCCATGTTAAATTTTCATTATAAATGACCCCTAAGAATCGTATTGAGCCCACGCGCGAATGAGTACAATTGCGAAAACGGATGACGGGTTCGCTGTCTATTATGTTGTTTTTTGGTCTGAATAATAAGAACTTCGTCTTGTGTGCATTAAGTTCGATTTTATTTGCTGTCAGCCATTTCGATAGTGCGGCCAGCCACGTATTTGCTTCGCTCGCAACGGAGTGTAAATTTGACCCAGAAAAGAAAATATTTGTATCATCAGAATACATAACCACTGAGGGAGTGCGACGAATGTTGACGATGTCATTAATATGCAAAAGAAATAAGAGTGGCACCAAAATTGAGCGCTGTGCAACTCCAGCACGTATATCCATGTGGCTAGATGAAACACCATTCACATTAGTACATTGTATTCTTGATGATAAGCATGTTCTAATCAAGTTTATCGGGGTGCCCCTTATTCAATGGTATGACAAATTAAGTAAAAGAACTTGGTTAACATGTTTCTGTCATACATTGCGGTCCACCGCGGCTGGTGACACAAAATATGCGGGTAAGGTCCCGACCACTGCGGTCGCATTTCCGATGGCTCCTAAACTCTAGAGGCCCGAGTAATGTGAGTTGTCAATAGGGAACACTAAAGATTCCCAAGCGGTCCACATTTCTCGAGCCCACCACCACGGCGTGCCTCATAACGATGCCGAATTTTTTAATTTGTATTCTGCGAAGATACGTTAAACATTGTAACGCCTCTGGTATAGAAGACGAAGAGATTCGCCTGACTACAATACCAACGCCATCCTACGCTAGAAGCGAAACCAGATTCGAATTGTTCATAACAGACCTACAATATAACCTACACGGCACGGAGCAACCTTTAACAAACCAAGTAATACATCTTCTAAAGATCATAAAGATAAAAATAATGACGCAGATATTTGATGTTCGGGAGAGAATACTAACCCAACGCTACGTGTCTAGAAACAAGAACTACGGGAAATTTATTACAGCCGAAGAAATATGTGTCAATAAAGCAGCGAATAATATGAGGAATGTCAGGTCACTACCCAAAATAGTAAACAGCAACAAAGTTACAAAATGTTAAGCAACAATATTTCTTGGAACGTGGGATACAGTTCGCTCAAAGACGGCCATGAATGAAGAACATATGTTTATAACATAGACTCCTGCCACTTTAGCTGAGCGCCGCTCGCACCTTGCATGCTAGCAATTATATAATGGTACACACTTGAAATGTTTAACGGTATAGCTCGTGCGCTGAGCGTGGGAAGAGGTAGCGTCAGATATTCTCTAAAGGTCACAATATCAGCCGACGATGCCTAAGCGCAAACAGCAGACTGAATTGCGAGCGCCGTGTGCCACACCGTTTATCTGTGGGCGCACCCCTCGACAACTCGAGGCTGCTCATGGCTTCAGGTAATTATCTGCGCAAAGTGTTCATAAGATGTGTGCTCTGTTTACGGGAGAACAAATGCACGTAAAGAACATATTCATAGAAATTAAGAAGAAGAAATGGACGTGACCGGACCATGTAATGCGAAGACAAGAGAACCGTTGCTTATTAAGGGTAACAGTGTGGATTCCTAGAGAAGGCAAGCGTGGCAACGGGAAGCAGAAACTAAGGTGGGCATATTTGATCAAGTTTGCGGGGATAATTTGGTCACACTTAGCATAGGACCGGGATAATTGGAGATCTATGGGAGAGGCCTTTGACCTGCAGTGGGTGTATACAGGCTGATTACGATGATGATGATGATTATGATGGTGATAACGCATAGCGCGCATGCGGTTACTCTTCGTTATTTATCCAATGTTCGCCGTTGTACGGCATCGTTTATTCAGGGATTAGTTAAAGTTATGTCGAAGTAAATAGCGAAGCAGACGGCGGTCGCCCTTCATTGCGCGTTGAGCGCTCGCGCGTTGTCAGCTGATCTTACTACCTCTCAAAAACCTTACAGGTTACCATATCCCACGCTCAGTGCTTCCACGACACTGTTAAAACGTGACAAAGACGCACATTCTGCATGCACGCTTTCTGTGTGGTTTTTAGACTGCATCTCTTAGAGGGTATGGTTCTTGTTATTAGCGTGTATCTCTTACTAGAGCACTTCATCGATGGACAGGGTGCTATAAACGATAGAAACAGGGAATGTCACTGGAGCTAACGTTTCAACAAGTGGACATGTTTTCATCAGGACGCAGGCTTCTTATATGGTTCTCAAAGTGTATGTGTTAGGGTGTATGGTTCTTGTTCTTCAAGTGTTGCTGTCCTGGCGAGCATAGGCCTACTTGTCGAAACGCTGGCTCGAGTGACATTCCGTTCTCCAACGTTTTTGCCCATCTTTTCATCGATTTAGGCCTCTATCTTCCCCCGAGTTCTCTATTAGTTTCAGTTTCGATGCCTTACTTCAAATGGCGAAAGACACGCGCATGCTTGAAAGTCTCTTGCGAGTTGAAGGTGGTCACATTATCTGCAACCATATAACGTGCATTTTTCCATGTGTCCAGCGATGTTGCCCTCCTTGGCGCAGAAGACAACTTTAGACTAGGGCACCTTGTGGCCAACTGCATTTATAGTCCTACATTGATATGCAGTAAACATGTGCAGATTCCGTGTTATTCGACAAGAACAGGAAAGAGAAGCCAATACAGACTACGTATCTACGTTGACACGTTTGTACACTTCAGGACTAGTTAAATACCTTACCCTCACCTACATTAGGAACGGCGCTGCAATTAGGATGGATCTGGAGGGGTCCACTCGAAACGAACTGCCGCCAAGGTTCACCACGGTATACGCGATGCACTGATCAGGAGTCATCTGGTAAATGAATGTACTTAGTTCATCATCGGCAAAAAACAAAAAAGAGAGAAGGAAATTCTTTTTACCTGAATCGAGGGATAAGCATATTCATACTTTATTATTCTCGAGTCCTGAAACTACCCGAAAAGCACCAGCTTTCTTCATTTCTCTCTACGTAAAAAAGTACGGCCAGTTCTACAAAGCAACCATTAGAAATCAAAGCTGCCAGCATTTGTCAGAGCGAACTAAGCGTGCACACGAGCTCCACAAGACGGTGCCGGATCTAAAAAAAAGAGGAAAAACACGTGCATTAGTATAACCAACTTCGCAAAAATATCATTGCAACAATTAGGAAGCCTAGGTCTGCAATGGCGTCGGAAGATGAAGCCTCAATAGGTTCAAATTTCTTGTGCAGGCAACGAGTTTTTCTTGTCTTTCCTTCCTTCATCTGTTCCTTCCTTTCCTTCTTTCTTTTGTGGAAAAAAGAAAGCCATTCATACAGCACAGATAACTTCACACCTCACAAGTGTGATAGCGTTCCATAGCGGTGGAGATACCTGAATTTGGAGCACGGGACGCCAGTTTGAACCCCCGTACCAGCCGTTACTTCAATTTCGTCCTTTTATTTTTTCCTCGATAGGAAGTCTGAGGGATTCATATGGTATGCGACGTGAACCAGCCGCAAACAGGCCCACTACACTAGACTAGATGAACGGAGATCACGTGACCTGTCGGCTCAGCGAATTGATATCCTGCAGAATATTATAACCCCAAGAATGAACGAGGGCTCACTACGACAGCTTTGTTGTATAAACTGGGATTGCACAAACTAGGACGACGTCAAAGGGTGGCGAATCCCCGCCTGCAGATCAGCAGCGACTCGCGTAACATAGAGCTTGAGCTAAAACTTCTGCTTAGTAGCCTAGCTCTGTAATGTCATTTAGGCCAACAAGAGAACAAGCGCACTTGAACCACAGGTACTCCCGCAAGTCTGCGTGGAAGCAACGGGATCTCCTGGTGCAACAGAAATCGGGCTCTCTTTTCGCGGCTGGATAGGCGAGGTAAGATAGGGGTCTCTCTGATTGCGGGCGTACGTCGGAGTCGTGGCAGTGCATCACCGAATGGCCACTCTCCATACCGGGCCTTACAGGTCGTGTAACGCCTTTGGGAGCTTGATAGGAGCCCGACAGATGGTTGCCACGAAATTCACTAAGAACCTGTGCAGATCACATGTGAGGCATTTGAGGTATTTTATTTATCTCCTGTATTATATCCACTGCACCGATACAGCACAATGGCAAGGGGACAAAAGAAGGGTATCTATGAAAATATACGCATGTGAAAGAGAAGAAATCCGAACGCTAAATGAATGTAAACTCAGAAGAACGTGATACAGGCAAATATTACAAGGATGAGAAAGATGCCGGAGAAACAAAAGGGAACAATTACTTAGGTACTGTGGGAAAGACGATTTTTTTAACGACACACATAGTATAGCCGAAGAAGGACGCTGACTTACAGCCGATGTCATTTAGGATACGCGGCACATATATAAGATGACGCTCATAAACGCAAGTGACAATTATACAAGCAACACAAATTAACACTAAAGGAAAAGACTACACTATTTTTCAGTCACGCAAAAATTCTTAGAATCCAGTAAACATAAGACATCGTTAACGATTGTCACGGAATCACGTGACATTTAGCCCGTTCCACAATTTTCCTTGTGAGCATTTAGCATTTATGCGAATAAAACTTCTCTAATCATCGTATAGTGCTAATTATTGGATTCAATAAGTAATAGTACCGAATGGTCAAGCGCAAGACGTTAGGTGTGTTTCGAGGTTTCTTAGTGATTGAGATACAGGCAACAATTGCATAGGCTGCTGAGCTAATAACAAAGGGGAAACCTCGAAGAACTAGCGCCGCAACAGTTCTCAAAACCTCAAATTTAGCGTCACACCCACATATAGCACGAATTGTCTCAGCAATATACTTGCTATCAAGAACGCACGTCAAAGCACTACACGTGAGAAAATACCACCTTATCTACAAATGGAGTGACGCAAAAGGCTGCCTCAAAACTCTTCACCGCGACGTTACTGAGATCACCCTAACGACCACTCTCAAGGCACACAACTGAGCTTGACGTACACTACACAGTATCGTACGTGTTACTGCGTATTCACGATCGTTGGTTACAGCATGTCAGCAGCACAAGGACATGTGCCCCAAGCACGAGCAAAACGGTGCAGAATTTCTACACGCCCGTAACAAGCGATTTATACATGGTCATTCCATACAGCCACGCTTTCTACGTACGAAGTGCCATCGAGCGCGACTTGTCATCACTGAACACGTTTCAGCGGCAGCAAGCCCTTTGGAAGTTTCTTTGTTATGGAGATCCATTCAAATATTATAAATTACTGCACCCAAAATCATCAACTAATTTGACGACAGCATGAACGTTGTCGTCATTTAGAAGAAATGTACAATTCTCGGTTTACGGTGTGAGAGAGCCCTCAACGCGACTTCGTGGCGAGCACTGTATCGGTAAAAAATATATTAAAAAGTGTGGCCAGATGTGCGTGAAGTTTGGTAGCGAGATGTCGTATTAACAGGGTGTTACAGGCGAATGTAATGCAAATGTTTGTGTATGTAAAATAAGCACCACACATGACATTTATTCGCTCTAAAATTCTTGTAATTATACCTGAGAAAAACACTGTAGATTGCACACAAACGAGATAAGTACCGCAAATTAACACTAAATTAAAACATTGTGAAAAAACACGCGTATAGTTGCCATGCAATATCCCACGGCTACGCGAGCTTATCCTCTCCCCAGTCCCCTTTGCAGAGTGGCCGTAGAAATATAACCACTCAACAGGAGCAGCATAGTGGCTTTGTCGGCGCTTGTAATGCGCGGTCCGTGCGCAATTACCGGCTTCGGAAGGTATGGGTGCTGTCTTGGTTCTGCAGCTGCGTGCCTGTTGAGGAGGTGGAATCTCGACACCTCCTGGACAGGAACTTGTCAGACACGACTTCCCCAGCAAACAGCGCCCAACCGGAATAGGGGAGCACCACTTCCACCAGACCAACAAGAACGCGCAGGACTGGAGGCCCGGTTTGACACAATGTCAATTGCGCCGAGTCCCATCTTTTACGCTACTCGCCTTCCCTGAAGTCCTTAATTCGACCGTGCTATGGAAGCTTCGCCCTAGAGCCACGTGAGTGCACAGCTCGAGACGGCGAGCAATCTGCCACTGCGAACAGCACCGCAGGTATCCGTCGAAGTAACTGTGCCGGCCTGGGCGAAGTGATATTTCTTGATGACCTCGACGTTGCCGCTTCATACAGCCAGACGCGTCCCCAGTGAGGTCCACTCGTGCAGAGCCATTCTGGCAGTCGACGAGTGATTATCAGGTTGTGCATGAGGCGGCTCTGCATACAGTGATATTTGAGAACGGCTGAGGTGCTTCGGCGGTGGGAACACACAGGCGTGCATGTAGCCATTGAGCATTGTCCGGAATAGGTGGCCGACAACTGCGTGTAGAGGTGTTAATGTTCTGTCAAAAGTCAGCGATAAAGCAAAACTATGAATGAAATAACCATAGCTGAAGAAGTGAAAGCACGAAAAGTACTTTTGGTGAGCCGTTATTGCTAAAGAAGCCTCATATTTATAGCTAGGATGGTGCCATTGCGTGGCAGCTGGAGCAGGGACAGTGACACTCCTGTTGCTAGCACATATGAGAGTTGGACGCAACGCGTAGCATGTAAGGATTACTTTTAACCAATTTCACTGTGATTTCTTAATCCTTCTATCACTTCTTTTAAGGAGTAACATCACTTCTAATTTGATCACTTTCTCGTCTAATTGATTGCGAAGTTACAAATGACAAAATAATCGGTTGCAGCTATCAAGGCACTGCGTGACCATGAACTCGTGCGCGAAGGGTCCGTAAGCTACAACACAGTACATCAGTATAGTGCGTTCGTGGGGAAGGTCTTCAGTGTTCGAGCAGACGTGTTCACTAGAAAGTGCGTGCAAAGGACTTTCTCAAACTTCAGAGTACAACTGCAGCTGAAATATAACGACATACTGGGGACAAACATCACGACGCGAGTACATGTAAAACACCTAGACGAGGCATGGCGAAATAGCAACGCCGCCCGTAAATCGGAAAAGCTGACATTTGTACGGACACACCTAAAATTTTTTGTAAGGCTTTAAGCAGTGTTTTGAGTGCACCAGTAAAAAAAATTGTAGCCAACGCCTATCCATTACTTATGTGTTTTCGAGTGCCACTCGCACCTCGGTTGTGTTGTGAACTCAGTCTATGTACACTATCCCCATATCCAATGTGGTATTAGCTAGACGTATTCTTTTTTTTCTTCCTTCCGTTCTGACGTGCGGTTAGTAGGCCTGTAACCGTGCCTATACTCACGCATCCAATGAGGGTACGAGTACTAGGTCCTCTAAGATTTCATTGAAGATCTCGTAGATAATTGCCTCCTTAAGGTAAAACATCTACGCAATGATATCAAGTCTATCCGCAATACTCCACCCTAGCCATTCATTTCTGGAATGGTTTTTTTCAGATATATGACTTACGGTACCGCTTCCATCAGGAGACAAGCCCACACTGCAGCAACTGTGGCTCTACTGAAACCGTAGAGCACATTTTGTTTGAGTGCCGAGCGTACAATGATGAGCGTGCGCTCTATGAACATTGCATGCCGTCACTTACACCAGCTGCCCTTTATCGCCTCAGTGTGTCTTAGGCCCTCTAGCTTGCCCCACACAACAGAGACGTGCGATGGACATTTTGTTTACCTATATTAAAAAGTATTAGGGGTTCAACTCGATAGACTTCAACATATCTCCGTCGTCACCATCACTCACAAATCATGCAACACTCCTATCACATCACTGCGGGTGAAACTCCCTCCCCACGCAGACTAGCATGTCAGGGATATTTCTACGCCGGCTAAATTCTCTGCCTTTCAATAAAGAGCTCTCTCTCTCTCTCAGATATAATGATTACATTTGTAAACCGACCATGCAGGTCAAGCTAAAGTGGCGCGGAAGATAGAAAAGTGGTCAGCATGTTCAGGCGCTACGATGAAACTTGCGAAGGCAGACAGACAGACAGTGCCTCTTTTTTCATTTCATCAGTGCCCATGAACGTGCCCATGAAAAGTATAGGTCAACTCGATAGACTTTAACTTTATCTCCGTCGTCACCATCACTCCCCCATCATGCAACACATCCTATCACATCACTGCGGGTTGGTGCAAACGTTAAATATCTTTGGACGCAATTAGGCATCATAGTCAGAAACTCCCTCCCCACGCAGACTAGCATGTCAGGGATATTTCTACGCCGGCTAAATTCTCTGCCTTTCAATAAAGAGCTCTCTCTCTCTCTCAGATATAATCACAAAGCCAAATTTTTCTTCAATTTTTCTTTCTCTTTTCTTTTTTCACCTGTATCTTACACTTCTTTCTACTCGTCTTCCTCTCCCCATACTCCCTCCCCCACGCAGAGTAGCATGTCAGGGATATTTTCTACGTCGGCTAAATTATCTGCCTTTCAATAAAGGCTCTCTCTCTCTCTCTCAGATATAATGATCTACATTTGTAAACCGACCATGGAGGTCAACCGAAAGCGCCGCGGAAGAAACAAAAGTGGCCAGCATGTACAGGCGCAACGATGAAATTTGCGAAGACAGACAGACAGACAGACAGACAGACAGTTCCTCTTTTTTCCTTTCATCAGTGCCCGTGATGAACGTGCTCATCCAGCTTATTCACGAACGCGTCCAGAAACAAACATTTCTAAAACAAGGGTATCAGTAGCAGTTCGGGATACCAATGAGCTTTGAACAAAATTAGAATAGCGTACAAACGTGGAGGTCCCATTCTTTCGACTGGATTTGCCGGAGGCGTCGCTATTTATTTCATGCTATATGTGGGCGAATGTGCTACAATAATAAAAGGTTGTTGTGTAAAAAGTAGCGTAGGGATAGAATCAAATAACGTAGAGTATTTTTATATGACATGCTTTAGGGCTCGAATAGTAATTTATTGCGTTGCTTCTTAGAATGAAGCAACTCTTACTCTAAACGATTAGATTTCTCACTGCCCTATCTAACACGCATCATTGTATCCCACGATGTGTTAATGTACATACGTGCGTTCAGTGTTGATTGATATGGTACGTAGAAACAGAACAATGAACTTCAGCTATCACATGAGGGAGGCCGGTGCCGTGAACAGTGCTGATAGTTGGAGGAGTTTGCTCCTTGCTAAGTCAACAAAATTCCTTGAGGGGCAGCAACCACAAAACTTATTTATGGTAAAATTTTACGTAAGAGAGAAATATTTAGCGTAACTGAATTCATGAGGCGAGAAGAAATGTCTTAGGTTTCTGCTACAACGCGCGCTGCGCTTGCCCCTTCATACATCACTGACAGTGATGTATGAATGGACAACAGGTCATGTTACGACGTTGCCAGAATGACGTCCCTCCTTTCACAAGGCACGCCTCTCGTAATTCATTTCATTTCATTACCTTGAAGACCCCTTTTTCAGGGGGTATTACATAAGGGTTGCGGTTGGAGAAAAACAAACAGGAAACAATAGCTAACATTGAAGATAATGAGTTATGCGTTGTTGAAAAGTAGATGATGAGGCGATGACGAAGACGTCATAAGGCAGGCCGTTCCGGTCTACAGCTGCTCTGAGGAATAATGAGGCAGAAAACGTAGTAGTATGCGATCGTGGCTGCGAACCTGGAGCGGATGGCTGGTGTGGTGGGATACGTGCGCTGTAACTGTCATGTAGCGCACTTGATTGAGAAAAGAATAAAAAAACTTAGTCCGTCACCATGTTGCCACTTGCGCATACAAATGTTACTTATCGTGTTGTAAAAAAACCCGCAGGAGCTTTTTCTGAGGTTTTTCCGCTCTTCGCCTTACGGCACGGTTCGCGAACATGGCGGGAAAACATAAACATTGAGCGCTGGTTCTCGCTGCCGTTTCTCCCTTTACTTCCTTTACCATTCGAGAGGATGCTTTGTGAGTGCTGTTTTTACGTGCGTGAAAGCCGTGTGAAAATAGCGCCAGTGTCTCCCATGGTGCAGCGACCGTTTTGAAGACTCAGTCCTAATTGTTTATGAATCCGGGATAAGCAGCCGCGTACCCTGAGCTACTCGCGCTTGCGAAGCCTTCGTTGTGCGTTTTAAGGCCAGTTAGCACTTCGTTTGTCTTGCTTTGTAGACTTCTGTTTCGATAATACGGCATTAATCACTCACGGTTTTTGGGGTTGTTGCATCAGTGATGCTGGCCTACTATTGCTTACTCTCCTGTTCACGCGCATCGATATTTTATGCGTAGTCATAGACAACGCCGGGTTCCGGTGACAGGTCACACATATGCGATCTAAACAGCGGATGTGTGCAAACTCGGAGGAATATTGAAGAGGCAGCGGCTGACGGCCAAATGTCACTGATACACGTGGAAGTACTTAGTGTTGCTCGCTTTGGGTTCCTACAGTACTTGCGACTTCCTCTTCCCATTTGGAGACGTGGAAGGGGTAACCTTGTCGAATGCGTTGCGCATGCCATCAGAAGTCTTTGCCCGCTGCACGCTGGTTGGCAGAATATATCGCCGACGATGCGAGCCATTTTTGATGCCACAGAGAAATACCGTTACTCCGACTGTTTAATTCCCTCGATGTCTTTGTGCGTACATACCAGCTCTCGAAGACCTGAAGAGATGTTGATGGGCATACTTTGAAACATCCGAGTCGACCGCAGGGCTTTTCCGACGGCAACTGGCTCTACGAGCCTTATTGCGTTGTCACTCAATTATTTCCCTCATGGACACGTAAACATCAATGCCCGTCGAAACGCAACATAAACGAACAACAAAAATCAAAAGCAACGATAGTAATGAAAACACGTATCTGCATGTAAGCTAAACAAGCAGAAATTGCATTTTCTTATTTATACTTTTCAGCGGTTACGCAGCTTTAACTGCCGCTTCTTCACGGGTCACAATCACGATATGGTTATGAGGCCCGCCGTAGAGGAGAGCGTCGAAAATTTTTGCCTGCCTGGGGATATTATACCACGCACTGATAAAGCACAGCACAGGGACCTCTACATTTTTGCCTCCATGAAAAATGCACATGCTCAGGCAGGTGCCGTGAACGGTGCTGATAGTTGAAGGAGTTTGCTCTTTGCTAAGTCAACAAAATTCCTTGAGGGGCAGCAACCACAAAACTTACATTTAGCGTAACTGGATTCATGAGGCGAGAAGAAATGTATTAGGTTTCTGCTACAACGCGCGCTGCGCTTGCCCCTTCATACATCACTGACAGTGATGTATGAATGGACAACAGGTCATGTTACGACATTGTCAGAATGACGTCCCTCCTTTCACAAGGCACGCCTCTCGTAATTCATTTCATTTCATTACCTTGAAGACCCCTTTTCATGGAGTGTTACATAAGGGCTGGGGTTGCAGAAAAACAAACAGGAAACATTAGCTAACATTGAAGATAATGAGTTATGCGTTGTTGAAAAGTAGATGATGAGGCGATGACGAAGACGTCATAAGGCAGGCCGTTCCAGTCTACAGCTTCTCTGAGGAATAATAAGGCAGAAAACGTAGTAGTATGCGATCGTGGGCACCCAACCTGGAGTGGATGGCCGGTGTGGCAGGATATGTGCGCTGCAGCTGTCGTGTAGCGCGCGTGATTGAGAAAAGAATAAAAAAACTTAGTCCATCACCATGTTGCCACTTGCGCATACAAAAATTACTTATCGTGTTGTAAAAAAACCCGCAGGAGCTTTTTCTGAGGTTTTTCCGCTCTTCGCCTTACGGCACGGTTCGCGAACATGGCGGGTAAACATAAACTTTGAGCGCTGGTTCTCGCTGCCGTTTCTCGCTTTACTTCCTTTACCATTCGAGAGGATGCGTTGTGAGTGCTGTTTTTACGTGCGTGAAAGCCGTGTGAAAATAGCGCCAGTGTCTCCCATGGTGCAGCGACCGTGTTGAAGACTCAGTCCTAATTATTATGAATCCGGGATAAGCAGCCGCGTACCCTGAGCTACTCGCACTTGCGAAACCTTCGTTGTGCGTTTTAAGGCCAGTTAGCACTTCGTTTGTCTTGCTTTGTAGACTTTTGTTTCGATAATAGGGTATTAATCACTCAGGGTTTTTAGAGTTGTTGCATTAGTGATGCTGGCCTACTATTGCTTACTATCCTGTTCACGCGCATCGATATTTTATGCGTAGTCATAGACAACGTCGGGTTCCGGTGACAGGTCACACATATGCGATCTAAACAGCGGATGTGTGCAAACTCGGAGGAATATTGAAGAGGCAGCGGCTGACGGCCAAATGTCACCGATACACGTGGACGTACTTAATGTGGCTCGCTTTGGGTTCCTACGCTACTTGCGACTTCCTCTTCCCATTTGGAGACGTGGAAGGTGTAACCTTGTCGAATGAGTGGCGCATGCCAGCACAAATGTTTGCCCGCTGCACGCTGGTTGGCACAATATATCGCCGACGATGCGAGCCATTTTTGATGTCACAGAAAAATACCGTTACTCCGACTGTTTTAATTCCCTCGATGTCTTTGTGTGTACATACCAGCTCTCGAAGCCCTGAAGAGATATTTATGAGCATACTTTGAAACATCCGAGTCTACCGCAGGGCTTTTCCGACGGCAACTGGCTTTACGAACCTTATTGCGTTGTCACTCAATTATTTCCCTTATGGACACGTAAACATCAATGCCCGTGGAAACGCAACATAGAAGAACAAAAAAAATCAAGAGAAACGATAGTAATGGAAACACGTATCTGAATGTACGCTAAACAAGCAGAAATTGCATTTTCTTCTTTATACTTTTCAGCGGTTTCGCAAGCTTTAACTGCCGCTTCTTCACGGGTCACAATCACGATATGGTTATGAGGCCCGCCGTAGAGGAGAGCGTCGAAAATTTTTGCCTGCCTGGGGATATTTACCACGCACTGATAAAGCACAGCACACGGACCTCTACATTTTTGCCTCCATGAAAAATGCACATGCTCAGGCAGGTATCGAACCCGTCACCTGAGGGTCAGCAATCTATCACTATGGCCACCGAACAACCGCGGTATTCTGTGCGCAGGCTAAGGCTGTGAAACCAGCACTTACTGACGCCTTAGAAATGGAGGCTACGACAATTAATGTAAGTAAACCGTTCAGTGTCCTCAACAGATAATCGTGACTGAATATACAAGCCCTTATTATATTTGCTCTATTTTCATCGCGTTTTGCGTATTGTTTTCGTATTTTGTCGCAATCAATATGTGGCTGGTATGGCCTGCGACAGAACATCCCAATTTTAGCCATGCCACTGCGATGGAATTTCACGAATCGTCTGTGAAGCAGAAAAGGCAGTTTATGAAAACGTTTCTAAAATTGAACTTGGAGGAAGATATAATGTGGTGGCATCTTCACATTACTTATGTTCTTACTTATTACTTATTACTCATTACTTATTATCTTTACATTACTCACATGCCTGAATATTTTAACGTAGTGCAGTTTATTTATCATCACCAACGCCTGAGGTGTTTCCTGTTCGAGCTGTTGTCTTCAATAAAAATCGACCGTGTGGCTTCACGCAGAACCGGCCTGCTGCATGCCTCAGTTCTGTAGCAGACATCAGGAGTAGGAAGCGGAAATGAGGCTAAAAACTATTCCCATTTATTGCATCATCCCGACAGCAGGCATTTTGCTCATTGCTGTGCTACCGTGTGACCATAAATCTTTTCGCTGTCGTTTATTCGGCTTCTGTGTTTCCTCCTTGCCCTCAGTACCATGTGAGAGGTTAAAAGGGCACTACCGCTATCGCATTCCTCCTCGCTAAGAGATACCGAAACTAAGAATATTGTACATGAGAGGAACCTTTGTGTACACGTGCACCGATATTTAATAGTGGGTAACACAGATTTCTGGGGCTTTACATAGTGGGTGATTCAAGATTTCTATATCTTTAAGTATGTAGTTTTGAAATGTTTTTTTTATTTTAATAACTGACAACAGTGACGTTCACGATAGAGACCATGTGCAGAAAAAATAGCTGCGGCCGAAAGGAAGATTACCAGCAGATAAGAGACAAATTTGGTGCGCGACCCTATGCTTGACTTGTGTCTCTTAGTGGCACTCTCACGAAGCGCGAACGTTGTGTGTTTCACAGTTTCTCGTTGAGCTTTCAGAAATGTTCAGTAACTATACTGATGGTTTAATTCGATTTAGTATAAAAAAGCTATGCTCCTATATCGTGTAGTATACAACTCTGAACATGCATTCTTTTGTACAGCTGCTACTTCGATGTCTTAATTTCGCAATGCTTTTTATAATTTGTAGACAAACGGGAATTAGATTCATTATCCTGGTCGCCATTTGTTGTAAAAATCCTACTATTCGGAACCATATCTACCAGGCACATCATTTAACACATTGTCACGTGGTCGTGACGCACGCAGCACTCAAGACGAAGCAAGCAGAACTCAAGCGATGTCAGGCGAACTGTTTATTAGGCGAAGTTGTGCCCAGCAAAACAAAGCAAATTACAATGCATAGCAATAGCGGCGTGAACAGTCGTCGGTCGATGGAAAGTCTGACAAATGGCTAAATGCGCCGTCTTTTATACGCGCGTAATAACGCGTTCTCGCATTATCTCTGCAATTCTAGAAGACGCTCAAATGTGCGCTCTATAAGACGCTCTAGAAGACGCTAAAACGTATCGCAGCAAAATATGCGCCTCAAGTCTTCGGATAAAGTTCCTGTGTCCAGCGCTGTTTTCGTCTTCTTGCTACTTGATGCTCTGCTTGCATACGGGGACTGAGTTCATAGTAGAGCCACAAGTGTGGCCTCCAACTTCCCCATGTGAAGCATTTTCGCTATAGTTTGGTCACGTGCACCAATCAAAAGTGGAACTCCCCCACGACGAGGATGTACAAGGTGGTCTTGAGTTTTCTGATCTGCTAAGAGTCTCCTCGTACTAAGCTTCATGAAGTATTAACTTTCAAAGCAGCCCTTGATGTTGCTAAAAGTATATAATTCACTGCCCGTAGTTCCGACAATGAACATTATAAAAGTTTGCTGCACGTACCCCAAAGAAAAAGTTAAGTCTATGGATCGCCTTGTGTGCTATTGCATCCGGAATGGCGTTGATATGGTGACAAGTGGCTGAATAGATTTCATGTCCAATGCCTTTATGGTGACAACGTACCATGAGGTTAGGGTAAGTGCAGATTAGGGTAAGTGCAGTGTAGACGAACTCACCAGAACTGAGCAGGCCTTTACAACAAACGCTGGCTTGGCAGGACTTGGTAGGAGTGCTCCCGGTGGCAGGGTCCCTACCGAGATACACCATGGGTCGAACAGCAGTCTCCTGAGAAATTAGTGTTCTGAATTGAGCTTGAGCAGCACAAAAGCATCGAAATAATATCTGATTGACGTTAACATCACTACATATGCGTGGAATATTCTGATGTTCCCGAAGCGGCCTCTGTCATGTTCTGTCTGTTGCGCTAAAGATTTATGTAATGGCGAACTTCATTACAAGAAATTAGCTTCAATTCATGGTGTCATTGTGATTCGCCTGTAAAGCGGTTGTATCGTACTATCCGATAGGCCAATACGCCTTGAACAATTTAGACATGCACAACGTGAAATATTCTACAGCATGCCAGACGCTTTGTACCATTCTGCCGACTTCCTTTCAGAGTCATAACTACGCGGGCTCCTCATGAAGAGCTGTCATAGAAGAACGAACATCGGTTGCTAGGCGGACTATCTTTCGCACTAGAAAACTACACGGCATCGCCGTATGCATGTGGCACACGAGTGGTGATGTACTGGTAGACGCGTTTCCTTGTTACATCCTCAAGCATCAAGTATCTATTGTCACGGCTGGCTCCTGTAGATTTGACCGCTGCAATAACGACGGCAAAACTATTGTAACTCGATCATGCGCCGTCTGATGTCCAACGTCACACTGGTGTAGACTATGAAAAGTGTACCATGCGAGGGCGGAAAACTTCAGTTGCTGTCGGGAGTGGGTGTAGGGGCGTTCTGTTTATCGGGGCGCGTGTGTATTTCGTGTTGAGCTGGAAGTTCAGAGTTCGATCCCCGCGGCACCGGCCGCATTTCCAAAGCGTGAATTGCAAAGCAAAAAAGAAAGAGACAGAGAAAGAAAGAGGCGCATAGATGGCGACATTATGGTGCTCCTTAACAAACCAAAACAGAACATTAATCCGTTGTGCTGCACTACTGTAACAAATCAGGCGTGCTAAGACAAGGAAAGAAAGAAAGAAGAAAGAAAGAAAGAGGAATGGTGCAAGACATAATTAGTGAATTAAGGAAATAAAGAAGAACGGGCGACTTGTTTGGGATGAGTGACTCGGCGTAACTAACAGACACGCCCTTTTCGATCATCCTCACAGAGTGGAAGGGGCGCAGATTTCTTGCGTGTGCCACACACCGGCGTATCCAATTCGGTGTGCACCTAATTGTTTTAAATGCGAAGCATATCTTAGCGAACTTCAGCAACTTTGAGCGTATCTATCTATCTATCTATCTATCTATCTATCTATCTATCTATCTATCTATCTATCTATCTATCTATCTATCTAGATGGTTAGGACTGTGTGATCTCCTCGCCGTTTCGTTAATGGCATGTATACGAAAATTGGTATGCCACAACATGTCTGCATGACGAACATATATGACAGGTTGAACATGGAAATCACGGCATGCATGTCATGAGCAGCATGATTTGCATGCCACATTCTTGGCGTTCTCCTGGCCGTTTCCTTAATGGGATGTATACGAAAATTGGTATGCCACGACATGACTGCGTGACGAACATAACCACAGGTCATAACATGAAAATCATGACATGCATCTCATGAGCGGCATGATTTACGGGCCAAGCTCTTGGTGCTCTTGCGGCCGTTTCGTTGACTTCATATATACCAAAGCTTGTATGGCTAGACAACAATATCTCACGACCATTGGTGATGCGTTCTAAGAACATGAAAATCGTGACATACATGTTAGGAGCGGCATGATTTACATGCCACACGTTTCGTTAATGGGATGTATACCAAAACTGTTATGGCACAACACGACTGCATGACGAACGTAAATAAGAAGTGATAACATTACAATCATGATATTCGTGTCATGAGCGGCATGGTCTACATGCCACAGCCATGGTGCTCTTTCGGCCGTTTCGTTAATTCCTATGTACCAAAATCGGTATAGTTAGAAAACACTGCAGATAAATTTTGCGTTCCTGATGCGTGCTTCGCATTTCCTTGATTCCCGCTGCACCTGGGATCTGCCAATTTTTATTGCGATAGCAATTATATGGACATTCTCGGCTGGTTTTTGCCGTCCCCGTCGCCGCCGTCATGAACCGTATGTATATATATTATATATAGTTTAGAAACAATTGCGCCCTTGCGAAAATCGCACGTTTAGTATTCAACGTTTCGGCCGTGGCACGGGCGACACGTTCAATACTAAACGTGCGATTTTCGCAAGTTAGCGATTTACGCAAACGCGCGATTTTCGCAAGTATATATATATATACTATATATATATATATATATATATGAATAGTCCCAAAGAAAAATAAGTCAGATAATTGCATCCGAAGCGCGGAATCAAACTAGGAAACTATCGCTCCGCAGCGCGTGGCGCTAACCACTACGCCACAAAGAGCAGATCCTTCAGGCAGTCGCCCCGCCACGGTGGTCTAGTGGCTATGGTACTCGGCTGCTGATCCGAGGGTCGCGGGATCGAATCCCGGCTGCGGTGGCTGCATTTCGATGGACGCGAAATGTTGAGGCCCGCGTGCTGTGCGATGTCAATGCACGTTAAAGAACCCCAGGTGGTCAAAATTTCCCGAGCCCTCCATTACGGCGTCTCTCATAATCAGAGGTGGTTTTGGGACGTTAAACCCCACATAACAACTTCAGGGAGCTAACGGCGAGCCTTATATACACACCCTTTACTGCTGGCAGGACCCAGAGACGGCTGGCGCTTATAAGCGTTTCTTCATTACCAGCGAGATGGCGCGAGGAGCGCAGCGGACGCATTTAAAGTCGTCGGCCGGCTTGCTCCGCTTCTTCTATTTCCGCAGGGCCTTGCCCTTGGTTGTCTCGTGGTGAGAGCAAGAGGGATGTTTCGAGCTTTGACCGTGATGTCCGCGCTGATGTTACGGGAGCGTACGAAAGTCACTCGAGCTCAAGGAACGCCGATAAACGAACAAACAGAAGATGAGTGCGAACTATCAATTGTCACAGCTCGACACTTGAAGCACGCTAGTTTACATCCCTGCTTCGGCCACCTTTGCAACAGGAGCGCTGTTCAAACTGAGAGTATCCATTGTGACAGCTTGTTCGCGCTCGTTCGGTATACAGGGCGTCCCACGTAACTTGAGCCAAGAATTTGAAAATGAAAGGCACTTCAGAGGAGAACTGAACCAAACGTATACTATTCGTACTGGTCTATAGATACTCAGGTTATTTTTTATTTCCCCCTAAAGTGATTAGTTAAATATTTTTAATTAGCTAACTCCTTAATTATGGGCTGAAAACCCAAAATATGAACACTGAGCTGTAGAGCACCTTCATAAACACCGAATGAATTGTTTCCTGTACGATATGTCTTACGGTGTAATTTTTCCGCATTCTAAGAAAGCCCGCGAAATTTGAAAATGAGCCACGTGACGGACCGCGAGCGCACTGCTATAGTGCTGGTCTCAAGCGTGCAACCGGTGAACAGGTCGCCTGCGGCTGCCACGGGGAAGCGACATGATGCTTTGAAGGTGGTCGATGTTTGGGCGTCCGTCTTTGGTTCAATGACGGTGCAATTCACACTGCTGGCCGAGCGCGGCCGCGGTGGTAAAGCGCTCAATACTGCGAGGAAAAAAAAACAAACAGCAGTTTGATTCTGATTCACGAAGATCAAGAAAACAGAAGATCAAGAAGATCAAGAAAACAAGAAAATAAAGCTATTTTCTTGTTTTATTTATCCGTCTTGGACGCTTATCTGGGCAGCGCTCGGCCAGCAGCGTGAATGTGCACCGTCATTGAACCAAAGACGGACGCCCAAACATCGACCACCTTCAAAGCATCATGTCGCTTCCCCGTGGCAGCCGCAGGCGACCTTGTTCACCGGTTGCACGCTTGAGACCAGCACTATAGCAGTGCGCTCGCGGTCCGTCACGTGGCTCATTTTCAAATTTCGCGGGCTTTCTTTAGAATGCGGAAAAATTAACACCGTAAGACATATCGTACAGGAAACAATTCAGTCGGTGGTTTATGAAGGTGCTCTACAGCTCAGTGTTCATATTTTGGGTTTTCAGCCCATAATTAAGGAGTTAGCTAATTAAAAATAATTAACTAATTACTTTAGGGGGAAATAAAAAATAACCTGAGTATCTATAGACCAGTACGAATAGTATACATTTGGTTCAGTTCTCCTCTGAAGTGCCTTTCATTTTCAAATTCTTGGCTTAAGTTACGTGGGACACCCTGTATATCTGTGCGTTAGTTTCGTGTGTGCTTCACTTGATAGTTCGCGTTCATCTTCTGTTTGTTCATTTAGCGGCCTCCCCTAGCTTTATATGTGTAGTTTTGTGACACACAACGTATAAAGCCCTTCGTACCAACACGCGCTGCCCACGGAAGGCGCTCACTTAGGAAGTGCATGTTTGCCACAATTAATATTGCTCCTGAAGCTGCGAGCCTCACTTCGTGTAGCATTACAGTTTCTTGCTATCGCATTCATTGCTTCGCCCTTGCGGCGAAACTGTGACTTTTTAAAATAATGTCTACCCTCATTGTCAAATGATTGCCTGCTCACTACACTTATGCTATGACATCACATCACCCTCATGCAATTCTAAACTTTAGGTTTTATGGGGTTTATTTTTTCACATTTTTGTCTTTTGAGGGGACGCTATCGCTATCATCTGGAATACAACGAATGACTTTCCTTATCTTTAGTCATGCCGACTGAGCGGCGCGAAATCATGGCATCATGCACTGTCCGTAGGAAAGTCCCTGTAGGAGATGCACTGTGACGCCGCGCTCCTTTACAAATCAGCCATACTTTCGGGCGACTAAATCGATAAATTTACGGATTCTAGCCATTGAAAAATCGTTGTTAAACACACTTAAGCGAAACGGTAGCACCTGTACCTCCTACTATGCATACTTTGTACAAAATGGAAAATTCGCAGTTGACACCCTCCGTTGAAAAGGTATGCAGGATGACATACATTCGTTGTGAAATCAAACCACCAACCGAGCAGGCACAGTTCACCAAGTGGTGCTTGCGGGTCTCCGTGAAGATGGAAGCCAGGAGATAGGGAGGTGCTAGAGGCCCTGGTGTCCTACCTGGTGTCCGTAGGCCTCCTAGATTTCCTTTACCGCATGGTCATGTAACATCGGATGTTCCAGCTCCAGTGACAGAGTCACCTCTGACGCAGTAGAGCGGCGGTACTCCAACGGACACCTGCGTGATACAGTATTTGTATGTGCTGCTTTGAAGATAAGTCATGCACACTAAGAGATGAGTCCATCAAAGCCTTATTCACTCTACCGATAAAGGCTGGTGGTCAATACAAGAGTTTACATTTGATCGACAAGCGAAGGATATATAAGGGAAACGCG
>JABSTT010001947.1:0-79220 GCA_013339685.2 Hyalomma asiaticum
CCGTAATGCGTATTAAGTCCACTGTAAGACATACGGCTGTGCGAATAACTAAATTATGAGTGCGAATAACTCAGTGCTGAAGCTCAACTCCGATACGAAGTGGCTACACTCCGTAGCTTTGTATGAGTCAAGCTAACTATTACATCCCACTATGGAGGCAAGTTACAGAGCAATTCATAGATGCGAAGCACCTTTTGCGCCGGGCTGTCGGCGCGTCCTGTCACCCGGCACGGTAGAACGAGCGGCAAAATAACGTTACAAGAAAAGTGTATATTTTGTCAAAAGCTGCGCTCAATATACTGGAATTATTTGAGGTAATTTAAAACACAGCATTAATCCCGATTAAGAGCATTACGTAAGAAAAATTAGTCTTTTGCAAAACGTGTGTGGGCTGATCCTGGAGGCGGTGCCGTCTGACAGTGTATATGGAGGGTTGTGTTGTCGAAAGCGATTTTAAAAAATTTCTGTTAATGAGTTTGGGCTGTCGACTTCTAACGTCGTCGTAGCCACGGTAAAGCAAGGCCATTAGCAGCCATGGACATGTTTCTACGGGAAAAACCACTGCATCAACGCACGCTTCGCACCCGCAGGGCGCTCCATCGTTGATTGATTTGTGGGGTTTTAGGTCCCAAAAGCACCTGTGATTATGAGAGACGCCGTAGTTGAGGGCTCGGGAAATTTCGACCACCTGGGTTTCTTTAATATCCAATGACATCGCGCAGTACATGGGGTTCAACATTTTGCCTCCATCGAAAAGCAGCCGCCGCGGCCGAGAATCGATCCCGCTACCTTCGGATCAGCAGCCGAGTACCATCGCCACAACGCGCCCTCGCCCGCGACATACAACGCTGACGCAGGCAGCGTCTGCTATACTCGGCGACAGCTTTCCTTGACAGCACTGTGGAAGCTACAGAGCCGAATCGCCTGCATGCGCGCGCGCCAGGAAATAGTACCTATTTTATTTTCTGATTCTAATGGCTACTCGGCCCGAATAAATAAAACGTTCTTCATTATAAGGATAGAACAAGTATGGAAAGCTGTTCATGGAAAGGAAGTTATCGTGCGCCCTAGTTTTTTTTTCCTGTTTTATTTCTTGGAAGGCACCACGTTTTCCGCCCGCCTGCTGCGTCTGCTGCTTGCTCTTGTAGTAAACATGGCGTCCCCGGTGCCGGCGGTACCGTGTGCGGCCGCGAACTCTCCTTTTAGTTCTCCGAGGAGGCTATACGCTAATTTTGACAAGAAGTGGGTCTCCAAGCAAACGAAGCAGGTTATCTGCAACGTCTACGCTGGAGTAAGGCGCCGTGAGCCCGAGCTGTCGACGAATTCTGTGTGCCGGACTGTCGCCGAACTCACCGGAGTGAGTATGCGAACGGTAACACGAATCAAGGCTGAAGCTCTGCGGGCCCCACTTTCCTCTCCAAAGCGTAAGAAGCTGGATATCTCGGTCTCGGGCGAAGCTGGGAAGCGCATGACCGCCAAGAAGAGGCTGCTGCACTATGACACGTTTGCCTTGGCAGCATTGCGGCGCAAAGCGCACGGCTACTTCATGCGCAATGAAATGCCTACGGCCGAGGAGCTACGCAACGACGTCATCAGCGACACTGACATGGACATGCCGACGATCAGCACTCGCACGATGCAACGAATGCTGAACGACTTGGGGTTCCTCTTCCGAAAGAGAAAAAGGAATTCCGCATTGCTCGAACGAGACGACATCGTTGCTTGGCGTCGAAAGTACCTCCGTACAATCCGAGAAATGCGGAGGCCGCAGCGGTAAGTTGTTGCGTTCTTTTAATTACTGCAAACTGAACTTTCCAGCCTTATCACTGGTGGCCGCGCAAGCTCTGTTCGCGTCTTGCGCGCAATTTTAACAACGATCTACAACAATTGTGAGGCTTAAACACTGAGGCGCAGTCTGCGCCGATCACTGCTGACAGTCTTTGTGGGCGTAAACCGAATACAGCAAAATTGAAACAAGACAGGCCCGTGGCAGGATCGTGCCGCAACCGGCCTTCCATTTCACCTGTACCAGGGCTCAATACTGTAAACGTTAACATTCGATCACGTGTGGCGCGTACCCGTATGTACTGGGCTGAACACGGAACCTAAACTTCACTGTTATAAAGGCTGAATAATGCTGGGAAAACGTTCTGAACAGCGGAAACTTTTATATGTACCAGTATATATACAGCACAGTAACTAGCTGCATGTATGCACTCTGATCAAAGTTTAACTCTCACGTTCCCATTTTGCATGCATGCATTTTGCTAAACACACTAGCGCTGCGAGCAAGCGAAAACCGAAACTGGAACTGAAATCGGCTGCAAGCTGCCGGACTACTTGCGTAGTAACACAAATGTGCGGGGGCCCCGCCTCCGTAGCCTTCGCTCCAATGTCGAGAAAAGCTGTCGCCGAGTATAGCGACTTTCTTGAAAAAAGCGACTGCTCGCGCTGCACAGCCGTTCACCGATGGCCCCGTATATATAGGCACTGGATCTTGACCTGCAATGCAGTGCCGATGGGAGATTTCTCTTGTGCGTAGTTGAACCATAAGGATTCACAGCGTACGCGTTAACTAAGAGTAATCCGGAACTCAGCACGATCTACGACGTGGGAGCGCAGGAACCTCATAAAAACCAGGAGCGTAAATTACAACGCGTGTGTAAGCACACACACGCGTTGTCACTAATTTACATGTATGAGTGGGCAATGTCACGGGTGATTTGCGGTAACACCGAACGATCCCCAATGCTTCGCCTGCTCGTCGTGGTTCACATCATATAGATGCGTGGATATCTTGCTTTTTTTTTTTGGACGCAAAACCCCAGAAACGAACATAAGAGCAGCACTCCCCTGGATGAGGCAGTTTTATTTATTTTACTACACGTGTCACCCAGCTCCATCAGCACGAATTTCGATGTGGCTCTTTCCCGAAAATGTTGTGAAGCTGTAAGGGCGCTCCTCCAGCAGAAGACGCTCCTCCAGCGAACAGCTCTTTTGTGAGACGTGTTCGTCCTGTTCTACAGAGGAGAGATAATAGAACGATGCGAATCAGAGAACAATAGGGACGAAACGCGGGCAGGTTTATTTACGCGCTGATGATGATGATTGTGGTTCGGTTAGGAAAGGAAGCTAATTTCTGCAGCCCATCTAGGGAGCGCGGCTAAGCGTCCAGAAAGCAAAGGGAAAGGGACTGAAAGAGACAGAATAGGAAAGCCGTAGTTGAGGACTCCGGACATTTTTACCACCAGGGGTTCTTTGACGTGCACTGACAACGCACAGTACACGGGCCTCTGGCATTTTCGCCTCCGTCGAAAATGCGACTGCCGCAGCCGGGATCGAACCCGCGTTTTATTGGGATAGCAATTATATGGACAACAGTCTCGGCTGGTTTTTGCCGTCCCTATCGCCGCCGTCATGAACCGTATATATATATATATATATATATATATATATATATATATATATATATATATATCCCAAAGAAAAATAATTCAGATAAATGCTTCCGAAGCGCGCAATCGAACCAGGAACCTCTCGCTCCGCAGCGCGTGGCGCTAACCACTGCGCCACAAAGAGCAGATCCTTCAGGCGAGCCTTATATACACACCCTTTGCCATTGCAAGGACTCGGAGATGGCAGGCGCTTATAAACGTTTCTTCATTACCAGCGAGATGGCGCGAGGGGCGCAACGGGCACATTTAAAAGTCGTCGGCCAGCTCACTCGCTCGCTTCTTCTAATATTTGCGCAGGGAGATGCCCTTCCGCTGTCTGCTCGCGCGGTTGTCTCGTGGTGAGAGGAAGGGGGATGTCTCGAGCTTTGACCGTGATGTCCGCGCTGATGTTACAGGAGCGTAGGAAAGTCACTCGAGCTCAAGAGACGCCGCTAAACGAACAAACAGAAGATGAGCGCGAACTCTCAAGTGTCCCAGCTCGACACTTAAAGCACGCTAATTTCCTTCGCTGCTTCGGCCGCCTTTGCAACAGGAGCGCTGTTCAAACTGAGAGTATCCATTGTGACAGCTTAATCGCGCTGGTTCGGTGTGTACCTGTGCGTTCTTTTCGTGCGTGCTTCACTTGATAGTTCGCGCTCATCTTCTGTCTGTTCATTTAGCGGCCTCCCCTAGCTTTGTATGAGTAGCTTTGTGACACACAACGTATAAAGCCCTTCGTACCAGCACGCGCTGCCCACTGGAGGCGCGCAAGTGCATGTTTGCTACAATTAATATTGCTCCTGAAGCTGCGAGCCTCACTTCGTATAGCATTACAGTTTCTTGCTATCGCATTCATTGCTTCGTCCTTGCGGCGAAACTGCGAGTTTTTTTGGGTGGAAGCCGAGTACCGTAACCTACACCACCGCGGCGGACAAGTTAAGCGCTCTAGTGCAGTCCTTTTACAGTACTGCAGTGGTTTGGAGAGCGCCCACCTATACGCTTGGAAACGCTCCAACGAACCTTCTGTGGTTCACCGGCGTGGTCTAGGTGCCACTAGTTTAAAGTCAGCCTGTTCGTGTAGTTACCTTCTTTGCGAATGACACGGCTGTCGCGAAAAGTGATGTAGCAATATCGCTTCCCAAGATATTGTGCGAAAGTGTTCCCTTCTGCACTGAAGATCCGCGAGTCGCTTCTGTGCTGACCAGTTGTTTTCTCGTGTCGCTTACGTAAATGGCCCAGAACTCGGCATGAGGCCCCTCGTAAACTTCTCCCACGGACATTTCCTTCAAAAGCCGCACTTTTGGTTGGTACTCTGACTTTTTTAAACTTTGACAATTCCGTACAGATGGCCTTGCTTAACAGGCACAAGAGATGCTCGCTGATACTATGCACCTGTGGGACATTTATTCGAAGAGTTTGTTCAGGTGCTGGTGTTGCTGGGAACGGCTCGTGCAGGAACGAGTTGGTGTATCCAAACAATGTCGCTTGCCATGTGGCGCCACAGGTTATGCAAGCAGGCCATCCTAGAAACCCTGCTTGCATGAGCCGTCCATAATATAACCACCTAAAACTGGGCATGCGCGAATATTCTAATATTTCGTATTTTCTTCGAATAACACATCTTCAGTATTCGTCTTCCATTTGAAGATGATGTATTCAAAATTTTTGAATATTCAAAGACATTCAGGTATTTCGAAAGATGCTCTGTAATGCGCATTTTTCCATAGTGTTTGGTTTTTATATTAGGCCATGCATTTTTTTCCGTTTTATGTATTGTGTATTGTGTACAATACTATCTGGAAACATAATTCCGCATGTGTACAACACTATTTTGTTGCTTTTCTTGTTTTGTTCTTTCCTTTTCTCTTTCAAAAGCAGAAAGGAGTTGTTTCCTTGCTTACTGGTCTCGTAGTGTTTCATACATATGCACTGCAGTTGCATCATGTGTAAATGAAAGATCGCACTGCTGTGGTTGCTGTCTGGGTGACGTAGTCAAGCACATTACGGGCCTTTTGCTACGTCTTCTAGGAAAATTGTAAATTGTCTTGAATAAAGCCTCACTCAATCCACCCATCTTGCTAAGAATGAATGTACTTCCGAGTTTGCGTAAGGTGCCGAGATAGGCAATGCTTACAAGTATAAGCATCGGTAGTGCACGCTGGCGTGATGGCGGCCAAAGATGAGAGCTCCAATGCGTATGACTTGGCGCCTCTAACATGCACTATCACGATGCACATCTTCAGTAGGGTGCTAGCTAGCGCTGTTAGCGCTCAGTAACCGTGCTTGTTTACCGCACACTTTTAACAGGCAAGCAAAGCGTGCTGCCTTGCCGTTCGCAGACATATCATTGTGCAGGATCCCTGTGCATTGTAGCGGCCAGACCACGTAAAACGACTAACATTCCTTCGTGATGACTCTGAGATATTCGTTATAATTTGCTTTATACATTGATATTTTACCTTTGCATTCACAATATGATAAGCTAGTCTACACAGCGTGCTCTTGAATGTATATATATTGTGCGTTGATATCTTATCAGCGTATTTCCTAATCAAGATGTGTTATGATATTATTACTGAAACTGCCTTTGTGTTTTGATTTGATATTATTTTCGATATTTGAAGCTAGATATCCATAACCGATTCATACTCAGAAAATTTGATATTTTGCGCTCACCAACATGAAACCCGTCGCATCGCTGTCTCTGACATGGAAGTTGCAAGCTAATAGCTTGCACGGTATTTCTAATATTCTTCTCTATATCCACAAAAACAGTGTGTCCTCTCATGTTTAAGGAAAAATTCAAATATAGTCACAATAAAATTTCTACATTATTTCTTTTCTGCTTCAGATTGTGGAAGAAGAGGCGCCTGCGTATACCCTCTTTGTGAGTTGTTTCTGAGGAAACTGTTTCTTTTAACAACATATTTTGGAAAGCTTCATAATGTTATGCCAATGGAAATCGCCTTTCCTTTTCTTTTCAATGAGCGGATTCCCAAACAATGTTTTACACTAAAGGTATTGCACACTACGAGGAGAGCCAGCCTAGAGGAACAATAACTATGCTTAAGTCAAATCCTGTTGTTCTTTCGAAGTTGGTTTATGTCTTGCTACTTTCCACCAATGATCTATGTTATGCACTTTGCGACATATCACGCACACACCTTGCACTTGAGGCACCGTAAGAGTTTTTGGATGTAAATAAACCTTCATAAATATATATTGATTGAACTGCTGGTCGTGATATTCATACAGTGTGCCAGCCTTTCACGCTTACTAGTTTTGTGAAAACTGAGTGTTGCTTCAGGAGCCACACTTGCTAAGAAAAAGTAACGCTCCAGTGACCGGCGACGGCAGCTGCAATATCACTACTATAATGAGAAAATGGGTGTCCACGATGTGCTGCTTTGGCACACAGCTTTACTTAAGAACGAAATCGTTTGTGCCCGTACGCTCTTCTTTTGGTGCGTTTGGGAGCAAAACAGAGCCTGTTTCCATTGTCTTTCTCCAGGTCTTCGGCAACTGTGCTAATCGTTTCCCTTTGCATTGCTACTTCAACATTTCTTCCTTAAAAGTGCAACGCGTTTATTACAATGTAGGTAAGGATATCTTCAGAGTAGCTCTACGAAATTAGTTTTGCTGGGACGTGTTCATTGTACTCGCCGTTTGTCACGAATATATTGGGTCATGCTTATTAGCGCACTGGATTTCGTCACACCGAAACCAAGTGCTACAAGAAAAATAAAAATTCTGGCGCCCCCTATGAAGCGGGGGAAGAAAATAATGTACTAGTTTCTTAGGCTACTTTATAGAGCACGCATTCGAGAGGAAAAAATTGTTACAAAGCGGCGGCTTCAACCCATGCCACAACCTACAAAGGCAAGTGTCTAATCCTCTAGACAACACACAAACGCCAGCAAATTCGAAATATATCTGAATCATATGGAGGCCTTGGATTTTATACCACCCCACTTAGCGCTTTCTAGGAGCAACAGATAGGACATAGGAAGGAAGAAATCCTAAGCCTGCGCAGAGTACGCAGCACAGTGGCCGCATAGGCTAGATTCAGGTCATTATATGTTGCCAGTCGCCGGCTTTGCTTTCATTAACGAGTATGGGGAAGAACACGACGACGAAGTAAAAGAAGCAATAGAAGGCGGTGAAAACGAAGAATATGGCAAGTGTATGACGGCGAAAAAGGAGATGGAAGCAGAAAAGGCACACAACGGTATTCACGCTATGAAAATGCAACAGTACCTGTGGGGATTGAACACGCCACTTCGAGCTAAACCTTTGCGATGCATTATCGAAAATAAACACCAGGTAGTAATCTGGTCAGGCCTAGAGTAAATCAAGCTCCAGATATCGCTAAAGTGTGCAGGTTAATTCCGCGCGTTGGGCTTCGCATAACTACCGCAATTTAGTAGTCGACCAAGGGCAAGAGGGAATCGCCATTTCGCTGTTGCCTAATGCACCACTGCCGCAGGCGCAAGGTCAAATAAGAATGACTTTGCTGATAAAAAGCTTGTCAAATGTTTGCTCACTTGTTTTCCTATTCCCCCTATACTTACAGTCGCAGTAAGCGAGCACATTGCACTATGCAGGTATTGTCGGCCATCAGGTTCCTGTTCGACTCAGGTAGCCAGAAATCTCTGAGGTACAAAGTGAACCTTGAACCAACAGGCTACACAGCCTTCATATTCGTAGATGGCGTTACTTTTTTTTTTCCAGCGGAGAAAGATGCCCGGCATTAATTTCGAAATATTAGAATTGTTACGAATTGGGCACGTGCGCAGCCAGGGAAAGACAATTTCAAAATGGTCAAATATTTCCCTACGGCGATTTGTCTCATAGGGGCAAGTATGCTTACCCCAAGCTGAAAATTCGACATTTCGCTAGGGCGAATGATGCAGCGAATGGCGGAGGTTTCCTGCAAAGAGTAGACCTCCCACCTAGGGTAAAAGTGGGAGGAGCCTAGTGATACCATGTCGAAAACTAAACGTTTTTTTTATCATCACCTCCCTGCTTTCAAACAAACTGTATAATTTCATTTCACCACTTTCAGTATGCCTATGTCCCACGTCTACGGGAGGCGGGTACCACCGCACAACGGAGGAGGACATTCGTTGGTACTACAATAAGACTACACAAAGTTGCGAACATCACCAGTCTCCACCGGATGGATGCAATGATTTTAATAATAAACAAGAATGTGAAAGGCACTGCTTCAACGTCACCAAAAGAGTAAAAATGAGTTGGCGAAAAGAGTATTGGCAAAATTATTTGCAGTAAATAAATTTGCGGCTTTATTATTAGAGCGCATGCTTTGTGACATGTCTTCTCTCTCAGCCCTACTAAACTACCATTTGCTTCGGATACTCACCTGTGCGCCGATGAGTATCCACGAGCAGTGCATTTGAAATTACTTCTGTATGACCCATTACGGCGTCGAATTCCTTCTAAAAGTTAAAGTGTAAGGTACCAATCGTCGCTGCAGGCGGCTCATTTTTTACTCTTCTAGATTATTTTTTTTACATTTCCTGATACAATTCAAAATACCCCGAAATACCTTCATTGAATGTCGTCAGAATAAAAAATTTCGAAGCAGCTTCACTGACTTAACATCGCGAAGACTATTTAAACAGCACAGCTGAGGTAATGGTATAAAGTTCCCTGTTGCCATCGTGTAGCACTCGCCATTACTGATACGTAGCAGAGGACTCAGTACGAAGATGGGGGCATTGCGTTGAAGAAAAGCGAATGTCCGCTTTTCCCTTCTACTTTACACGGTACCTCATTTATTTATTTATTTATTTATTTATTTATTTATTTATTTATTTATTTATTTATTTATTGTCCTTCGCGAAATCACTATCATGTACCCGTGGGGGTCGAGCGCATGAGCTTTGCTGTCGGCACTCGGCGGCAATTTATCTTAGCCAAAAAGTGCTCAGCTGTTAAAGAAAGTATTTCCGATCAATATTGCGGAGATAGCACTTAGCGACATTGTTTCTCGCTCAGCACTTTCGATTTACTGCGGTTCGTGGTTACCACGGGAAGGAAAGGAAGATTTTAGAAAATTGAAATGTTATGGCAACACACTTTAGCATTTAATGAGGTGTATGTGATGCCAGAGCATGAGGTTAGTAAAGTGTAGTTTAACAGCGAGCGAAAATAATGCTAATTAAGGACATGGAAGTAGATGCGCACAGCGTTCGATATGCTGGCACGATCCACAAGGAGGAAAAATAGTAAGGAATGAAGGAAGAAGGATGCAAAGAAAGAAAGAATCATTTGTGGCTCACACCAGCAATAAATATATCTGTATATGTGCTAGTCCACCTCAGTTTATCGAAAAGTCAACTTCAGCCAAACAAGGCTCAACCTTAGTCAAGCAGAATTTCACAACATGTTATATTGGCTTGCGCCACTCGAGACCATTGAATATTACAGCCACCTTTCAAATTCTTGCGTCGAATGCAGCGTTCGCGCTTTGTGCTTTCGTGTTGGTAGGTAATAAATTAAACATAGCTTAGACAGGTGTTGCGCCCTTTTAACACAAGTACAAAGGTGTAAGCCGGCTTCTTCATAGGGAACGAACTAACTTTAGAACTCTGCAATAGATAGGGAAGCGACTACGACGAAGTGCACTTTCGGTGAAGGGGAATACGCCGCTTGCCACATGCTTTGAGACTTCGTGTAAAACTTCAAAGCACAGTATTTTGCCCGCCGAGGTGGTCTAGGCGTTATATGGCTTGACGGTCAGCCGATTGAGCTGAGTACAAATCTGGTAGCTGCGATCCAATTGTCGATGGAGGCGAAAATACTAGAGGCCAGTTTAAAAGGACAGAAAGGCGCGCGAATTCTTCAGAATTGATTATGCAAGGAAAAGGCCTGTAAACATGGATACAAGAGAAGTGCAGGAACCCGAACACCGACTTTGAACTGTAGAAGAGCTCTGACAGGAAAAAGAAAGAAAAAAATTATCTGCGCCTGCTAAGAAACGGTAGCGCCACCTGTCACACGGGCACACATGCCGGTCTCCATCAGAAACGACTGTAACGCTACTTTATCATTTCTCTCTGTAAGCCAGTGAAACTATGAGACAAAGAATTGGCATGTTAGAACGCCTTTGGTTCGCATAATGTAGGGACACGTGTAATGTACGATATTAGTGTGCTTTACGTAGACTGATATCACAATGTACCCCAGTTACGCACGACTCTGACGGTAATGTTGATGGTGCGACTGCTAGGGCTCAAGCTTTCCTCTACACGCTGGTGAGCGCTGACTTGCAATTGAGGTTGTCAAGCAAATACCAGAGGTTTTTGAAATGCTCAGTTTAGCTGGAAGTCGGCGTTTTGGAAGTCGGCTGTAGACCCCACGTTGACGGCGAGCCTGTGAAGACGAACGGTGACGCCAAAGTTTCTCGTTACGACGAGCTGTGAGATTCTGGGTTGTAGTTATAAGACGACCGACTGTTTCCTTTAGACGGGGGGCTCTGCCACCCAGCCCTGAGGCGATCTCAGTGCCGATAAATGGAGTCATGAATAGAACTCATAGCACTTCCGCTCAACAAGTGTAGCTATCCGCTGTATACTTCCGTGACCTTAGCCGTACATACCATGAGTGCCACTATGAGGAATCGATGTATGAACAGTTCGCGCAATATTGGAAGCTAGTTCTCGTGAGCAGAGTAATCGCCAAGCCAATGACGTGAGCACTGCAGCGATTCTGATGGTCCTCGGTCGCACAGCTTTCCATGAATTGAACTAACGTGCTTGAGCCTACAAGGCACGTAGGCAAGGCGGGCCCCAGGGTACCTCTTCTGTCCTGTGAAGGCGTGTACAAGGACTTCCCTGTGCGCTACAAAAGTGACGACCGCTTCTTAGTGTGTCATCCGATGCCCACGGGTGCTGTGTGAAATTGCCTCGGAATGTTTATATTCGGGGCTTGCCTTACAACTACTCAGTTCAGGGGATGTTTAGTGTAAGCCCGATCCCAATACTAAAGAGTACTCACTCTTTAATATTTTGACACTGCCAGAGGATCCTGCAAAACAAATGAAGAAAATGTTTCGCGATGTTTAGGATATACACATTCGCTCCCTCCAACCCTTGAAAACTTTAGCCGAGCAAACCGGCAATATTAGAGCTATAAAAACAGCCACAGAAGTGCGTGAACGAACCTTACAATAGTGTGCAAACGAACATGAAATGTCGAATAAAAATGTAGTAATTCTGAGACACCGGGAGAAGGAATTGTTAGTATAAAAAGCACTATCCAGGCACTGTATAGGACTCAATTCTAAGAGTGTACTACCGCTTCTTCCACATCCACATTTGTTGGAGAATTGCATGGCGTAAATAATAAGGTTTCGTCACAGTTTCCCCCATCTCCCATTATTTATTACGTGATTTCAACCTTTCCAACGTTAGATGGGACACCCAACCACCTTCACTGCTGCATTTCTTGTGTGATACCCAGAAATTTTCAGCTTATGTTCTCTTTTTTATTTTTGTAAGTGGTAGCGCAACCTACAAGGGATATAGCTAGTAGGTAGAACATTCTTGACCTAGATTTTACCACTGTACCCGAACTAACCTCCAATGTTATCTTTTCTCCGTCTTGAAGAGATCATGCTGCTAGGCATTTTACCGTCAGTGTGAACTCCCTAAAAGTATCAAGAAAGGGTAAACTATACTCGATTACATGATGGGATATTTCGAAGCCATTAATCGCAAGCTATGTGCGTTTCTTGACGTGTTCCTAACTAACCTTCATGACCGTACTGCTCGAACTATTCGGGACATGTTTTCTGATAAAGCAAAGGAACTGTTGCGCAGATATATTCCTAGCCGTACCTTAACTTCCACCCCACTAGCTCCTTGGTATAACGCTCGCACGAAACGAATACCTCACTGAAAAAAGCGCGGACCAATCACCTAAACTATCCTCAGTGCTCCACTGAGGACTCCATACAAAACTGCTACCAAAGAATGCATTCAAGCTTTAACACAAGCAAAGCATACTTTTTTTCGATGACTCCAGCATCTATTTCGCATACAGGCATGAAGTGTTTGGGAAAATAACTCAACCATGTCGAGACAGCATAATTTTATGCTGAGCAAAAGATTTTTATGGGCTCGTAATAAGCAATTTCCAGACTAGCCTATCGATAAATGAGCACTCAGGCTCCCAATGATAGTTGATACTCGTGCTATTGCTAAACCTATTGAAAAATTCGACTCTGGTTATTCGCCTGCCTTCGATTCAATTACCTGTAAGTTCTTAAAAAGCACTTCAGCGTACATCTATATCACTGTAGCCAAAATTTTTCCGCAGTCACTAGACACAGACATTTGATATCATCAATGGAAGGTCGGGGAGGTGATTCCTCTCAATGGGTCAGGTAACGAGGACTTCGCAACTACGTATCACTCCACCCCTTTTAGCAGCACGTTTTACAAACTGCTAGAACATGCAGTTTTCAAAAGCGTCGCCTGAAGCACCGAATATATAACACTTGTTTGTACCTAAACAACCTTGTTCTAGGCAAAGATGCATGTTTTAGACAAAAATCGCATCTTGCACTAATCACTTCCATCGAATTCTTGACCGTTCATCATGCGCCCATTGCATTTTTTCTTGATTTTCCGAAAGCATTTCCTAAAGTGTGTCACAAACACCTAATCCACAAACTGCGGCATTTCCGTCTTCACGATAACCTATTAAAGTCAACCGAATGTTTTGTACTTAAGTTCTAACAATTAGTTACTGCTACAACTCACCGTTATGCTCACCTCCCTCCGGAGAGCCCCAAGGATCGGTACACGGTCCTTCGTCGTTCTTAATGTATATTAACGACCTTCCTTCGCATGTAACCTCTGATATTCATTTTTTCGCCCACGATTGTGTTATTTTTAGAGAAACTACTATAGACAAAGACGCTGATCCAATCCGCTGATCCAATCCAATCCAAATAAAATATATAAACGGTGCAGTACATGGCTGATGGAATTCGACGTAAGGAAGTCCAAAGCTGGCATGTATCTGGAGCATCGAACTCTTCGCGGGAATACTACATGAATATACGTACTTTAGATCACCAGGTAAGTTCATCTAAATACTAGGGCATGCATCCAACCTTACTTGAGAGAGCTGCACTCAGCGTGTAGCAAACAACGCTAACTATACGGCGTTGGTTTCCTCAAGGCAAACTTTTTAACACGAAAGTGTTTCTTTCCGGGGTCCACCACGACCACATACGTCACCACCGTAACGGATATGATGTAGTAACGTCAACAGGTCGTCGAAAGACGATAGTGTTCTGCCGGCCGTACTACGCTGCGTCAGATATGGATGCCATCTGGTAGCGCGTTCCACTCTTAATGAGGAAGCTTAGGCGCCTCCTTAATTTTTTTCAAGACGTTTCACAACAAACGAGCGCTGTTGACGTCAACTCGGTTATAGAACGAATGAGTGTGTAAAGAGGGGTAATATACAGAAGGGTCATGCCACTACAGTTGGAATTAAGTCCACCGCAGTGGTCTTTCGGGTAGGATGGTTTCCCGCTCACCCGAAAGACGCAAGTTCGATTCCGGCCGCGGCGCTCACCTTTCGATACAGGCAAAACGGTAAAAACCGTTGTCATATCATCGCTTCGACACGGCAGACACCAGAAGTAGTTACTGTAGTTGAGATTAGCCTTTCAACGCGATAGCGTTAAAGAGCTTGCTTCGCAGAAGTTCCTGTGCCTGCGTCGGCGTCATTGGTGGCAAGCTAAAACTCACCATTGTCGGTGCGTGAAAATTCGAGGTAGATGTAAAGAAAAAAAACCTTCGGACAGAGTGGCCATCCAACGTGCTACCCCTCGCTCCGCAGGGCTACACGCTTGCCCACGCCGCAAGCACTTAGTACGCACATGTTTATTTAACTTACATTTTAGATCCGGTCCTTCGATTATGTGACGTGCACATGAAAATTTCGGCGGCAGAACATTCTATAACCAGCCTTAATATTGTTGTTGTTGTGGCCTCTATAATTGGCACATACCCAGGAGGGGGATTGGCCGTGTTGTGTCGGCTGGCGCTTCACTGATAAGAGCACTCTGCGAAGTGCGCATGCGCCAGTAGACGTTAAAAGCAGAGTGCCGCTTGCTAGCGGCGTCCTTTCTTGCCCGAGCCACGAACCCAAGCATGGGTCAATAAACGTCGTTCACGGGAACTTGTCTGGTCCTTTTCGGCACGTCTGTAGCAAGATATAACACATGGCGACGAGGATGGGATCTTGAAGTGTTGCACAGCGTCAAGGAAGGCAAGTGTTCTCGGCATTCAGCCTGTGTTCAGTATCGACGATTGAAGAGTGCTGCTTTTTTTTTTCACATCGCTGACTGATACAATGAACGAAGAATCCAGTGCAGGTTCAATGCAGTTTGCTGGTCAACTGGGCCACATGGAACCATTCGACGTTTCCACGACAGACTGGGCGTCGTACGACGAGCGGCTAACGTCGTTTCTGATCGTCAACCGTGTTCCCGAAGGTGACAGAGTACATGCCTTCCTGAGCATTATCGGTCCCAGAACCTACAGTCTTCTGAAATCACTGGTCGCCCCGGACCTGCCTTCAACGAAGAGCTTCGAGGTGCTAAAGAAGACTCTAGGGGACCATCTGTCACCGAAACCTTCGGTCATCGGCGAGCGAGCGAAGTTCCACAGGAGGCAGCAATTCGAAGGCGAGTCCATTTCTGATTACGTTGCCGAGCTACGGAAGCTAGCACGAACGTGTGATTTTGGAAGCTCGTTAGACGAATCCCTCCGGGATCGCTTCGTGTGCGGTTTATTGAGAGAGGATATGCAGCGAGTGTTGTTCACCGAGGACAGCAAGCTCACGTTTCAGAGAGCGGTAGAGCGTGCTATGGCTACGGAGGCGGCAATGAAAAGCACTGCGGAAGCCCGCACGGGCGTGTCTGCAGCCAACGCCATGCATAAAGTAGAGGCGGCTTCGAGTGTCCAGGCGCAGGCATGTTTTCGCTGCGGGTCGCCGAAACATTTCAGCAAAGGGTGTCCACATTTAAACGACAAATGCTATAAGTGCAACAAAAGGGGGCACCTTCAACGGGTCTGCCGTAGCTGCTCCGGCACGTCGCGCGGGAAACGCCCCATCAAAAGCCCGGTAAAAACTTTAGCGGTGGTATCCCATTCAGAAGTGGTGGCCGTAGAGGGTGTATCTGCTTCCAGCACTGAGCCTATCATGGTACCGATGAAAATAAATGATGTGGCAGTCCCGATGGAGCTAGACACGGGTGCAGCCGTCACAGTGATGCCTTTCACACAGTACCGACAATTTTTTTCATCAACCAGCCTCGAGCCGACTGAACTCAAGCTGCGCACCTACACAGGAGCCCTGGTGATCCCAAGAGGCGTCCTACAGGTCAAGGTGCAGCACGGCGGCAACACGGCGAGCCTGCCTTTATACGTTGTCGACCAGGAAGGACCGCCATTGCTAGGCCGGGAATGGCTTCAGGCAATCAGGCTGGAGTGGAGCAAAATATGGAACGTCCACCATTTCCCAAGGTCAGAGCTGCCAACTTCTTGTCGTTTAGAAGAAAGGCTAAACACTTTGATCACAAGGTATAACTCTCTCTTTAAAGATGAGCTAGGCATGATTACCGAGGAAAAGGCAGAGTTGTACTTCAAGCCTAATGAGGCACCGAAGTTTCTCAAAGCAAGAAACGTGCCGTTCGCGCTGCAAAAGTCTGTCGAGGCGGACCTTTCCAAGATGGAAAAAATGGGCATCATAACAGCCGTCGCCACATCAGATTACGCCGCGCCAGTGGTACCTGTTATCAAGAAAGACGGTGGCATACGCCTCTGTGGCGATTATAAGGTGACAGTTAATCCTTGCCTTGACGTCACGCGTTATCCGTTGCCGAAGGTCGATGACTTGTTCGCTGCTCTGGCTGGAGGCACGCATTTTTCAAAGATCGACCTGAACCGCGCTTACCAGCAAGTGGTGATGTCTGATGCCTCAAAACAATACCTAACATTGAATACCCACAAAGGATTGTTCATTGTCAACAGATTACCTTTTGGGATATCGTCCGCGCCGGGGATCTTCCAAAAGATAATGGACACTATGTTGAAGGGTCTCAAGGGCGTTTGCTGCTACCTGGACGATATTTTGGTAACGGGGAAAACAACAGAGGACCACTTAGCCAATCTCGAAGCGCTGCTGGAGCGTCTTCAAAGCCGAGGCGTCAGGGTAAAGAAAGAGAAGTGCTCGTTTTTTGAAAGCGAACTTAACTACCTTGGCCACAAAATCAGCGCTGAAGGCATTTCCCCATTGTCAGATAAAGTTGACGCCCTCCTCCAGGCACCAGAGCCGAAGTCAAAGAAGCAGCTTCAATCTGTGTTGGGCGTTGTCAACTATTACAGCAAGTTCGTGCCCCAGTTAGCTACGATAGCTCAACCATTTTACAGGCTTCTGCAGGGAAAAGTAGCGTGGCACTGGGACGAGCATGCTCGAAAAGCATTTAGCCAGGTGAAAGCGCTACTGGCGCAACCACCTACGCTCGCACACTATGACCCTGAAAAACAACTTAGGCTGTCATGCGACGCGTCACAGTATGGTGTAGGAGCCGTCCTATTTCATGTCTACGATGACGGTAGGGCACGGCCGATTGCTTACGCTTCAAGAACGCTATCTGAAGCGGAAAAGAAATACAGTCAACTGGAGAAGGAAGCGTTAGCCATCATTTTTGGTGTAAAGAAGTTCCATTTCTATCTGTATGGGCGCTCATTCACTTTGGTCACAGACCATAAGCCTCTTCAAACAATATTGGGCCCGACAACTGGAATTCCCACCATCGCGGCTGCGCGGTTGCAACGTTGGGCCGTGACGTTGGCAGCGTACTCGTACAATCTTATCTTCAAGAAATCGAGCGAGAACGCGGAAGCCGGTTTTTGCTCGCGCCTGCCGCTCCCGGATCTTGAAACGGATACCAAAGAAACAGAAGAAGCGTTTTATTCGTTGCGATTGGACTCGTTGCCTGTTTCTAGTCGAGATATCGCGGCTGCCACGAATAAAGACAGAGTTCTTTGTCAAGTGAAAGAATTCACAAGTGTTGGATGGCCCACGTCGGTGGCGGATGAGCTGTTAAAGCCTTATTTTCGCAGGTGCAACGAGCTGACGGTGCATCAGGGATGCGTCATGCTGGGCACAAGAGTAGTCGTCCCTGCAAAGCTACAAGGGTTCGTTTTGGACGAACTCCATGACGGCCATCCCGGCATCGTGCGCAGCAAAGAGCTAGCGCGAAGCTACGTGTGGTGGCCAACGCTTGAGGCAGACCTCGAACGTCGCATCAAAAGCTGCGTTAGTTGTCAAGAGCAACGCAACACGCCAAGCAACGCACCTCTTCACCCGTGGTCATGGCCGACTTCACCGTGGCAGCGTGTGCACGTAGACTTTGCGGGACCTTTTCAGAATGCCATGTTTTTAGTGGTGGTCGACGCACATTCTAAATGGCCAGAAGTTTTCGAAATGCGCTCGACAACTGCAGGAAGCACGATTCGTTGTTTGACCGAGCTCTTCGCACGTTTCGGTTTCCCTGAAACAATTGTTTCTGACAATGGGCCTCAATTTGTTTCGCAGGAGTTCAAGCAATTTGTGCAGGCAATGGGCGCACGGCACGTCCTCACGGCTCCCTACCACCCCAGCTCCAACGGGCTGGCAGAGCGTTTTATTCAGACCTTAAAGAACGCCCTCCGCAAAGACTTCACAGGAGAGTCACTGCAGGTAAAGCTGCATAAATTTTTGCTGTCTTATCGCAACACGCCGCATGCGACGACTCGTGAATCACCAGCGGCGTTGCTACTGGGACGACGCTTACGCAGTCGGCTAGATGCCGTAAAGCCTTCCGTGGGGGAAAGAGTAGCCCACAAACAGTGCACTCAGGCCACAGGTCGTGCGTGTCGCGAACGTCAGTTCATTGTAGGCGACAACGTGTTAGCACGTAATTATTCGGGAAAACCAAAGTGGGCTCCCGCTGTGATTGTTGCTCAAACAGGACCTGTCTCTTTCCAAGTGCGTGCAACCACACCGAGGGGCACCTTCACCTGGCGTCGTCACCAGGATCAGCTGCTGCACCGGCCTCCAGAGAACGCTACCACTGCGCATAGCACAACTAAAGAAGCTACGACCAGCGAGTTCCTGGTTTTTCCTGAGACCGGCGACGGACCAGTTCCTTCTAGTTCACAACCGTCCAGGGCAACGCCGGTTACGCCGCAGGCAACGCCAGCAGCTGCCGAGACAAGACGCTACCCCATGCGAAATCGTCGCGCACCAGATAGATTCCAAGCTGGACTCTGAATGACTGTACGCGTTATTAAAAGGGGAGGTGGTGTTGTGTCGGCTGGCGCTTCACTGATAAGAGCACTCTGCGAAGTGCGCATGCGCCAGTAGACGTTAAAAGCAGAGTGCCGCTTGCTAGCGGCGTCCTTTCTTGCCCGAGCCACGAACCCAAAGCATGGGTCAATAAACGTCGTTCACCGGAACTTGTCTGGTCCTTTTCGGCACGTCTGTAGCAAGATATAACAGGCCGCACTACATGTAATGATATATAGAACGGGAAAATCAAAAGACCAAGGCTATATTCTAATGTCCACCGGCATCCGTTTCTAGAAATCTGTGTGCGCCGACTTCTTTCTTTTGCTGTGCGGGAATTTTCGCGCATTCTTTTTTTCTTGTGCTCGAACACCTTTTCCCCTATGTGCACAATACGTAACAGTGAATACGTAAAGCCCAACGTGCGTCTTTTGAGATAAACTCTGTGATAAACACAACTCAAGCGTGTCTGTGGTGTCATTATAATTAGGAAGGCTTAAGCAGTGTTGCTTTAAGAAGACTTGAATCGATCTTCGGGATCAGCCTAGTGATAAATACCAGAGTCGCAGATGGAAATTTTTGCGGGTTTAAAAAGCGATATAGAGAGAGTGAAAGGAAGACGTTAGAACTACACTTGCTTCTAGGGTGTGCGAAAAGTCTAACTTTCGAATATATTTCGAAGAGCGTTTGCTATCGAATCGATTCGCACTCAATATTTACTGTCGTAACTATTTTAAGTTTCGAAATATCCGCTGAATACAGCAAACCCCTCTAAAGGGCTTTTCATATACTGCGAAAATGCTTCCGACTCGTTGGAGATACCAGCAGTTTCGGAGGCATTGTACGATGAAGGAATGTGATAGTTGCCTAAATACTATATCCAGCACCCATAAATATTCTGCAGCCACCCTACTCCTTGTTAGCGAAAGCAGGAAATCCCAATACACAAAGGTGTCGAACGGGGAGATACAGTTTCTCCAATGCTATTCACTGTAGAGTTGGAAAGAAATGTTCAAACGACTAGAGTGTGACGAAACAGGACTAAGGATTAACGGCGAATACTTGAGTAACCTACGCGTTGCCGATTACATAGTGCTCTTCAGCAGTGATGACGAGGAACTGCAGAAGACGATGATGCAGAACACTTGACGTCAATTTGTACCACGCGGCAAAATTGTACAGTGTGTGTGAGAGTAGCGTACAGGAAAGGCAGGCCCGAATACGTATGTACAAAGCTCAGCCTACCCTGCTCCTGTATACACCTCCTGAAGGTGTACAGAGGAACAGTACAAACGCAGCTCAGGGTTTGCATTGTGGGTAGAGTAACTTTCGAATAGAAATCAACCTGAAGAAACAGCATGTCCTGAAAGAAAACACGGCATCGTCATTAGCAATGCTAGTAGAGCGGGCAAATTCTCTCAAGCTCTCATGTTGTATTGATAGGTATATTCAATTTCGTCATCTTGTGTGCTTTGTCTTGCTTAGCCGTGTGTGAATAGCGAATGCTGTTACGTGTGTATTATTTCTTTTTTTTTTTTGCTACGGTTCATTCTACAACTGCTCTTGCTGTCAGGGTAGCACGATCAAATCAGGCGTTTCCTGAGCCTTCAGTCGTTCGTCCCAAGACAAGTTTTGTACACTTGTCTTGAATACTCATAGTGAATAGCACATCGAGCATTAAACACGGGGGGCATTAAATATGTCCCACGTGTCGGCACGAGGATGCAGTGAGGTAGATATGAGAATTTTACGCTGAGCCTGAAATGCGGCTGGTGCTGCACAAGGCTACTAGATTTGCGTGCTTTCCGCTTTACTAGTCGGTATGGAAGTTGCAGATACAAACATACAGTAGATCTCTCTTTTGTAGGAATCGGTAATAAAACGAAAGTTAAACGCATCTTCGTGGAAGTTGTTGCAGCGTTATTGCTCATCAAGAAATACACGAGTGCAAAACATGCAGTGCGTGAAATGGAAACTAAGATATTCTTATCTATTGACCGTATCCCGCCGAATCGCTAGACAAAGCATCTTTGCGCTGCGAACTCTTCAATGAAACGTGTTTTGCAGGATCATCTCATGTTGAAGCATTCTCAGCACGAAATGTGCCCAAGCTATCAGCTAACCATACAGTTACTTCTTTACTAGCTAGAAAATGATGCCATCTCAGCTAAAACACGGATGCAGTGAAGGAAATTCTTGTAAAATTCACTATTAGGCACAAATTCTTAACGAATTCAAGCTACGTATCTGCAGCATTTGTGATGGGGTAGTAAGTTGACATCTGTAAGAGTTTGCGTGAGCGAACGAAACATCTTATTGTTCGGACTTTTCGTTGGATAGAAGTGCTTCAGTGACTTCCATTTTCGCTTCATTGAGGACAGCTCCACGAAGCTCTCCCATAGTAGAGTACAATGTACTCTGAATTGCCGAACACTTGTTCCTAAAACATAGAAGTGAAGCGGACTACTTTCTGACGTCACTTCAATGACGGAATTGCTGTGGTGGCAGGATCTGCCCACACGCTGCGAAATTCTCTGTCAACACGGCTGCATCGACGGATCCACTTTTGGTCCTCAAACAGATTAATTAGATACGTTTTATCTTTGCTTCGCTTAGCACACCTTTGAACTGCTCTGATTGGTATTCTATGAGCTGAATCCCCTTCCGACTTAAATGAAGTCACTTTGAGTGCACTCAAACGCCGCTTTCCCGGGTATTGCTCCTAGTTCACTGTCATCATACTTCGTGGTATACAGACCTTGAAGTTTTGAATTGGCGTGGTGACGTATGGCAGCCTAGCCGTCAAGAACACAATAGATAAGAAAAGCAAAACGCGATAACAGACTACAGTACAGAAGGTGGACAGGTATCGCCGACTGATAACAGCAATGCGTAGGACAAGTGGCCGACAGGTTGTTTGAATGTGAGTGGACAGTTTTGTTGCAGTTTACAGGATGTGCGCGAGGGTTTTGGTTGCGCCTCAGGAAGACGAATCTCGCCGCGACTGGCTACCCTTCCGTTTGTTCACCACGTTTTCAATATTTTGGTCCAATTGTGTTGTAGTTCGCTTCTCCATATTTATAAAAAAAAGTAACATCCTTGCGGGGCTGCAGTTTACTGAATCCGCAAAAAGAACATTTCAAGGAAGCAATACAAGATGACCTAGCTCTGATAACGGTCGAATATGCATGCCTAAGTTTTACGCACCTAATTTCAGTTGGCCTTTATGTACAAGTTTATTATTCTCTGTCATTTCCTGTAGGTGCATGGCTGAGCTAAGGGTCACTGGCATCTCCGATAGTATTTAGTTACGCACTTACCGGCTGCTATGGTGACAAAGTTGAGAGTTCGACGAAATACCGCCTGGTGAGGAGCGAACATTTTAGAAGAAGCCGTAAACTCTCCACAAATAGGAGCGAAATAAAACTCTCTAATCCGACACTTTAGAGCCTGCACGGGTTTTGTCGCAATGAAGCGAAAGCCTGGTTCAAAACGTTGCTAGATTGTGCAAGCATCTTGAATAATCTTATTTCTGGCATATCGCCGCGCGTACGCTTTAATGTTTACCAGCAGACTGAATGTGCATGCATTCATTGAGTAGACAAGAAGTGGTGTCATTCAAGTGGAAACGCTTTCTGCTGGCTTTCAGCCAAGTGTAGCCTTTGTCAACGGCGTGTTCGGCCAAAGCAAATCAAGTGGCTCCATAGCGTCTTCTTTGCTTTCCTTTTGTTTAGCTATGCTATCACATGTCTTTAACAACACACTAGCCATGCCAACATTAGAATCATACCAGCTCGCACATCCCGATTCTTATTCTTTCTTCTCTTTTTAACGCTTCCGCCTCCCTTCGCCTCTTTCTCTGAGGGAAGGAGAGAAGACAGACCGAGACCCGCTGCTCACCTTCAACGAAATAACAACGCATTACCAGGTGTCAAGAAGGGCCTTGCCGCTCCCGTACGGTAAACTCAATCGATCACTGTCGTCCATATTGCGAATGCTTCAGACAGGGTCGTTCCCTTCGAGAGGCAGACTGAGCCTTTATTCACCAGAGAGCCGTAATGTGCAGATTGTGGGGAATCGTACTGCTCGTTAGCGGACATATTTTGGCAGTGCTCCTCGTTAAGCGGCAATGAGTTCCGCAAAGAAGATGGGAGGACGCCCTGTGAAGCGGCGACCACCAGACCCAACTCCGGGCCGTCAGGAGGGCTCACGAAAAGGCGGGGTCTCACCGGGCTTCCTGTCCCAACGTGGGTGCGGTCCGCGACCCCTGCCGACCACGGAACCAAGAGTGGGTCGGGAGTGGTTCCTGGGGACTCAATAAAGTTATTTCGTGCTTTCGAAAGGAAAGATTGACGGGGCACGCGCAAAAGTGCCTTCTCGAAAGGAAAAAAATTGGGAAGAGTAAAATTTTCTGTGTGTCTGTCAATGTTTCCAAAAGATAAAAATTGACACACATCAATATATAGCTACACAGCCGCTGAGCTGCGCCGTCTAGAATTGTCTTTAGTGGGGCAACATATGTGATATTGTCTATGTGAGTGATCTCGGCGTGGCGTCTGGCCGAACTCGTCGGACGAAGAGGGATAACAAGTCACTGGCAAGTAATGAGAGCTCTCAATTTTTACCTATGTCAGTGGAAGTACTTTCAAACTTATACACAGTTGGGCGCTAATGCTGATGACGAATGTGGTTCGGTTAAGGAAAGGACGCTGCATAAAATGTCGGGAGCACGGCTAAGGGTACGTCGAGGTGAAGGAAAGGGACTGAAATAGAAAGGAGATAAAAGCCGTAGTCGAGGGCTCCGGAAATTTTGACCACCTGGGAATACTTAACGTGCGCTTACAACGTACGGTACGCGGGCCTCTGGCATTTTCGCCTCGATCTAAAATGCGACCGCAGCGGCCGGGATCGAACCTGGGTTTCTTGGGTGGAAGCCGAGCTCCATAACCAATACACCACCGTGGCGGATGCTGACGCTTGCAACTGTCTTCGACTTCTACTGTAGGATTTCACCTTTCGTTTCCCCTATTGCTCGTCTAAGTGTGAATGAGTGAAAGAAGAGCGCCGCGAATCGCTGCCGCCAGAGCTCGTTCCACGGCGTAAGCGTCTGAAGCCAAGTAGAATAGCCACTCCCCATCCCTTTTTAATTATCAAAATTCTTATGTGCAGTTACCATTACGTTCGTGTTCATCGTGCTTTTATAGACACCTATTGAGAAGCTCTGCAGTTTTAATCATTTGTATAATTTTTGCGCGACATAATAAGTTTATAAGTTTTCTGGAATTTGGTAGTTTTCCTCTCTTCATTCAATACATAATACACACCGCTAGGAGTTGCTTAAATACTTAGAGGCCCTGAAGCTTTTCCACAGAGTAAGACATTCATCCAGCTGCGTCCTGCTGTTAACATTTTTCAAACGGTGCTCCCCATTGCACCGATTTATTCAGTATGCGCCATATGAATCAATACTCGATATCATTTCACGGTTAGCGAAGGGCAAGCGGAGATGGGAGGGTGTTGGGTAGGGTTGCTGTGGCATCTGACTTTCGGTTGGGCCTACTGAGCTTCTCGTTTAGAATATTAAAGAAAGGTCACCAGTTTGGTCACGGGCAAATTTGAACGCGACTGAGCTTTGCTGTGGTTACTGTTAAAAACCCTTCTTGCATCTTCTCACGTAAACTCAGCTTAAAACGAGCACGTATTCCACGATGGTGGAAGAGCTAGCGGTGATATGCATTTTGAATGATAGGGAAGACAGTGTGCTGCTATACAGCAATAAAATCACATGGGCTACTTCGTTATTTTTTCACAGCTTCAACTTTATTATTTTCCAAGCAAAAAGCAGTCGCAGGTGTATGATGTATACTAAAGTGTAATAAACATTAAATGCTTCTAAGAAGTTTTACCCGCATAAAGTATATGATCTCGGTCTTTCTCAATCTTAGATGTTCACACTAGGTCGGCACCGTATAAATACAGCTCCAGCTATGGCGACGCCTACCTTGAAAATTTTGTAGGTCCCTACTAATTCATGTCGGCAAATTCCGATCCTATCGTACCATCTGCGAACACCACAGAGCGAGGAAAAAAAAGAAAGCATTTCCCCGAGAGTGAACATGGTTAAGTGCGAATGCACGGGGTGATGCTATGAGGGGGAGTAAAGTTATGATTAAAGTGTAATTAATGAATTTAAAGTGTTGTCATGATGCATTGTACACACACACACATTTATACACGAAGTATTATTTATTTACACCTCGCAATTTCGTAGATGCATAAATGCACACATCGCCGAGCACGTCACACACACACACACACACACTCTACACACGTCACTACAGATCAGCACCTATTGGTGTTATCGTTGTAGCTCACAGTTAGTACCAGCGCTTTGTGATCCGAGAAATGTACGGTGAGCGGATCCGGCAAGACGGCGCAGACCGTACAGTTCCTACTGAACGCCAAGTCTATGAAGCCACCGTTGATCGTGGTCGGAAACTCCTACCGCGATGGATCCAACCTGCGATGGATCCATACTGCGAAAGACTTCACCGACCGCGGAGCCGAGCGAGAAGAGAGCGAGCGGCAGCCGGCGGACGTTTATATACGGACTGACGCGCCGGCGCCACACACACAGCTGCACAGCGACGCCAGCTGCACAGCGCGCCGTGACGTCACGCCGCGGAGAGCGGTGCGCCCGCGCAAACCGCGGTGAGGAGGCGGTGCTCGCGCAGTCACGTGGGGTGTGACGTCGCTGCGCCGTTGCTACAGACGCTCCTCTCCGCTCCTCGCGCCGTTGCTATGGGACGGCGGATTCAGGGTCGCTTATAAAGTGCATTCGCACTTAAAATTATCCTGAGCGCGACATTCCAGTACATTCAGTGACATCCTCGTCACTGGATGCCAAGCAAACGCTACGGAATATCTGTGTCCCTGTTTCAGTCCTACTTACCCGTACCCTTTCGTGCTTAGTCGCAGGGTCAAGGAATGGCACTATCTCGACACACCGCAATGCGTGTGTGGTACTTGCCCCGTCTAAAAGTATCCTGATATTTATTTATAGTAACGTGAACGATTCGCACCTAGCCATACAGCTATCCAGGAGCAAGGGGATGGGTTCAGGGCCGGAAAATTTCTTCTCAGACGCCACCCATTTGAAGCGTTTGCCACCCGAAACACTCACCCTGTAACCGCCTATGTGGAACTCTGCAGGACGCGTTGCTAAACGAGTTGGTTGAAGTCATAAGAAAAGATTTTTTAGGGCAACATGGAAAAAGCGGACTTGGTAGGAATAAGAAGGAATATGTTGAGCGCTAAACTTCAGCTGTCTTTATCATAAGAGAACAGAATTGCAGCATTTACGCATGCTAGTGTGCGAGTCATCAAGGCCAATTTACAGTGCACATTTTAACAGCCGCGTTTCGTTTTCAAATAAAAAAAAATGAGATGTGTCACTAATGCACCGCGTGCCTCGATTTTTTATGTGATACGTCCCCAAAACTCCTCGTCTCACCGCTCCTGCCAATTATCTTGGCCTCACGTAATCATGGCTCACTTCCTCAGGTCATGCAGGGAGCCGGCAAATGTCAACACCTTAATTTCTTACGGATAATTCGTGCTCCCGTTTTCGGACGTTGACACGTCTGCCCGTTTGGTCCACGTAGGCTTTTCCACACGACGGCACTATTTCGTCCACAACGGCCTTCGTGCAATCCACGTACGGTATGGTGTGCTTTTTCCAGCATCCTGGCTTTTTGTGCGCACGAATAATGCTCTGACACAGTCCAGCCAACTCACGTGGCACCGATAAAACAATAGGCACACCGAAACTACTACTTGCGACATTCTTGAACTTATGAGAACGCTTGCGGACGCAGGGTACTACTCTGGACTTGCATCCTTTCATGACGGGGCTGGGCTTTTTGTTTCTTTTGTGCTCTTCACCTTCTGAAGAAGGGTTTAGGAGACTGCGCTTATGACCGAGCTCGGGTAGGCGGCTGCATGTAGCCTCGCCAGTTGGTTGTCAAAACTCAGCTGCATCATGTGAGGACGCGACTTCGTGAGGAGGCTATTTGCAATTTCTTAAGGGCTGTCGCAGTTGTCCTTCGTAGTTTTGATCACGGAAAAGTAAATGAAACGAATCTTTCTAGGCGAGACAATAATTCTAACCGGGTCACACGCAGTGCGATGGTGGGCTTCGTAATCATAAGAGTGTTCGCCCGGGCTTGCAGAACACGCATTTATGGGAATGATGTGACTGAGTTCTACAGACGATTATAACACATCTTGCAATGAGCCAAAATCAAGAGAAAATAAAAGCGAGATACAGAGAAAGAAAGAGGAGTCGAAAGAGACACACAGTGCTAGAGGCAAAATATTAAACAGGCGTTGCGCAGATAGGTTCCGACTTGGCCTGGACCAACCACCAGAAAGAAAATAAAAGGAGAGGTAGGAAGAAATAAGTCCCCGGTTGCTCAGGAGGGAAAAGAGAATCAGCACTTGCCCTCAACCAGCTACTGGGAACAACCAAACAAACAAAGAAAGAAAAATAAGTCTCGCGTTGTGCGGAAGGGAAAAGCTGATTCGTGATTGTCCTCGACCTACTGCCCCGCCACGGTGGTTTAGTGGTTATGGTACTCGGCTGCTGATCCGAGGGTCGCGGGATCGAATCCCGGCCATCGAGGGTGCATTTCGATGGAGGTGAAATGTTGAGGCCCGTGCATTGTGCGATGTCAGTGCACGTTAAAGAACCCCATGTGGTAGAAATTTCTAGAGCCCTGCACTACGGCGTCTCTCATAATCAAATCCTGGTTTTGGGACGTAAAACCCCACAAATCAATCAAGCGGCCTACTGCCCACATACTTGAGCTGAGCTCATTGCTGCGTGGCAGTGATCGATATTGATCATGATAGTGCTACGTGACAGTGGTATGGGTGGCAGTGATCAACCACACAACATGGAAGAGAAAGAGGCAGTTGGTAGCAAGGTGATGATAGCAGCTCAACAATTTGACCTGTCTTCGCGACGTTAGGTCAGTGAAACTGCTTCACTTCTTTCGTAATTTTACAGCTACCTCCTACATGTGGTGTCTCGCAAGCAAATGTTCGAATACAACCACAATGTTGAAAGTTTGCTACCGCGCAAACTGAGGCCGTGACAATGATTTCCTTGCGACATTTCACAATAGATGCCTCTGGTCTCTAGAGAAGCAAGTGTTCATGAGTTGTTAGTGCGTGGCAGAAAGTGCAGAGAGCGTGAATATCCAGTCTATCGCCTAGCCACTTGACTGATGTCTGGGGCATCTCGGACTGGTTCATTAGAATAGTTATCTGCCCAGTGAGCGGATGATTACACTATTCAAGAACGTATCTTGAATTTTCACATACTCCGGTAAGGATAATTCAGGTACCGAACACCCCGGTCATACATGCGACCGCCGTAGCCGAGATCGAACCCATATTTTGGTTCAGCAGGCAAGTACTTTAACCATTACAATAGCGCGACGCACTGTCCTTCTAAGGTACACACCGCGTTTTGTCAAGGTGATTACGAAACCCTCCACTTTTAACCTGCACTGTATTTCAGGTTGTTCGAAAGGTTCACCACGCCTGACCCATTTAATTACAGGATGCCTGAGTGCACGTTTACGCATGTGGAACGCGTGGTGTCCGACGACAAGCGTGATACTTTAGCTGAGGCACACTGTCTCCAATGGTGTCCTGTTTTATTCTCATTCGCTCACCGTGGTGTGCGGAAGCAAATATCTTGTACCGCTGCAGCCTATACTTTATATTTGGCACTTAAGTCTTGAAGTAACCGTGGTAAAATACTTCTTTTCTCATTCTCTAAATATAAAGTCACCTTGGGAGCGAGGAATCGAACTCCTAAGTTGTGTATTCGTTTCGGTTTACCATCGTATCATATCATAATGATTAGGCAATGTTATTCTTTTATTACACGTGAGCGGAATAGTGCACGTTTCGCCAGCATTTTGCGTTTGTAACAAAACAGTAGATTGATTCGCCTGAACCTAAAACTGTCTTCTCTTCATGTTGGCCAAAATGTCTCGCTTCACTTAAGAAAACGTCAGATTTCACTTTCAAGTAACTGCATGAGAGTTATGATATCCCGGTAAATGTCACATCCGAGAGCGAAATGTGTCTCGAGACATTTTCCATGTAATTATCTCAGCTGTCCACAGTTACGTTTTCGAGGAATAGCATGCCATTCTTGCTTAAGTTCCATGACAACGTTTTCCAGCTACGTCAGCTCCTTCTAAAGAAGTGAGAAACTTGCGAAAGTGCACTAGTTGTCGTTGGTAATAAAGTATCGTTATGGTACTGGGAATACTTAAACAGGTGCTCATCACCATAAAAATATTATTTTTTATTCAGCACACTTCCAAATCATAATGACGTGTTTTTCGTCAGCCATCTGCAAGAAGGATTTCTCCTATATTTCTCATTGCTTCATCGTGCATAAAAAGCGCCGTGGTAGCCTCCGCTTTTCTAAGCTAGTGAAACACATCAGAAGGTATGCACAGATCAGTTGCCTTCGCAGCTCTCTCTTTCACGGTCGCTTCACTGCTCTATGCGGCCGAAACAGGACCGGATTTTGAAACCAGTAAGCTATGTGATGTTTCACGCTTCCAACCTTAAATGAACTTAGTAGGGGGACTTCTCTGATTCATTCTTAGCAGAACATTGCCAGAAATATTCTAAGCATACAAAGAGATATCGACAGAAACTGCCCAAGGCGCAAGTGAATCAGTATATCTAGAAAGGTACGTCTCTTTGGGAAATGTATATTCCCTTATGTATAAGTGCAGTCTGAGCATGGAGCCAATGTATTGATATTTGTTGGGAAATATACATTATAGTAACAATTTCTAGAAAAAAAAATATCTGCGCTTCACTGTCTCGATCACGAAAAATAAGGTTCTGCTTTCACAATCCTTCCTGCAGTCAGAGTTGTAAGAGCTAGAAAGCTTTCTAGGATTTTTTTTCCATAACGCCCAAGTTCTTTTTCCCATATCCTGTACATCATTTTGATTACAGTTGCGACAGGCATGAGACTAACTTTGCCCCAATAATGGGAGTGTGATCGAGCCTCTTATTGAATGTTTGTTTTTTTGCGGAATGGGCTTGCCCTTAAGGCATAGTTTATGGTGTGTTATGTTAAATGTGTGCTGCAAGTCCTGTGTTGTGTATCAACTGAAGTAGTGTTTTATGGTATCTCTTCTCGTGTATCTAGCGATCATAATTGGTCGAGGCACTGTATCGGAGACCGTCTTGTTTAAGGAGACGAGAGCGCTCCCGATGGAGTCCTGTGCATGTCGATATGAGGTGGTGTGCATCTGCGTCCGTCACGGGAACAGAGCAATACGGGCACGTATTACCAATTGGTATGGTGTACCAGTTCCACGTAGAGATTACTGCCGGTGTAAGGGCCACCCCGGCCCGAAGTCTCCTAAGCACAACTTCCTCCGCCCTAGTAAGGTGATGGGGGAGGGAGCAGACACACGGTGGGATAAGAGCACGTGTGTCCTGCCGGAGAAAGTTCTTACGGCCGCAAAGGGAGGTGAGGGGTTGGGGTGGGAGGGGAATGGATGGGGAATGTGGGTTAGGAGGACAGTGTGCCGCCTGGCCGGCAGCAATGTTGTGACGGTTCGCAGCATGTCCTTGTACCCAGAGAACCTTGACGCACGTAGTTGTTGGCCCCGCCACGGTGGTCTAGTGGCTACGGTACTCGGCTGCCGATCCGAGGGTCGCGGAATCGAATCCCGGCCCCGGCGTCTTCATTTCTATGGAGGCGAAATGTCGAGGCCCGCGTGCTATGCGATGTCAGTGCACGTTGAAGAAGCCCAGGTGGCCAAAATTTCCGGAGACCTCCACTACGGCGTCTATCATAATCAGAGCTGGTTTTGGGACGTTAAACCCCACAAGTCAATCAATCAAAAATGAAATGCGCGCCGTGGTGCGCTGGTGTACCGCTTAGTGTTCCGCCCGGTGTTCCGCCCTCCTTTTCTGCTCGCCTGTGCCGCCTGGAGAAGTTTTGCCCGCTTTCCGCGAGCCCGTTTTGCCGCTTTTGCCGCCTTGCCTTCGGTGTGAACGAGCCTTTAGAGGAGCTCGAAAAGTGGTTTCGGTTTCGATTGTGGCTTTACGTGCATTGCTGCACCACCTTTTTTTCTTATGCCCAGTGCACAGTGGTGGCGGGAATGGGAAAGGAGGATACATCTCGTAAATTGCTTTTATCTCCCTAATGTTTCCATGAAAGGGCAGCCGTAATGGCGCAACTGCTGCGGTCTGCTTTATTTTTCAGATTGTGACAGGCACCACACCTGCACGTATCCAGATGGTGAGTATTTATGTATATTTTATGCTCGGCTCTCACCCAACTACTCGCAAAGTGGTGCCGGTACTCCCCTGAGAAGGAAGTTTACTCATCTATATATTTCATTGCCGCCAAGGTGTTCAGCCTTATTGACTTCGTCTATGCATTTTGTAATAAAAATAACGAGATGTGACTCTAGTTTCCTGCAGGCGGGCTGAAATTAGCACTTTGAAAACAACAGGGTCCTGTATGTCTACATAATCTTACGCAAAGCAACATTACCGTTTATTGGAACTTTGCATAGAACAATTACACTTGTACAGAACTATAATAAAATATGACCCTTTTCGAAGAAGTGTCGGTTGTGTATGTTTCATCGACGCGTCGGCGGTGGCAATGCCGTGCACTTTCTGACAAACTCGGAATATTAACACCATTGCTCCTATCATATAAATACGCTATTTGTACATTGACGTGCTTTTATACTTCAGAAACCGATGTATTACGTTCGAACAACGGTTTGAAAATTGGCTAATGAATTTTTGTTGAATAATTACTCAGGTTCATATCAAAAATAGTCTGACTTGGTAAAGACGACCATGTGTTGGGTTGCTGCACCAAGGTTGGTTGCATCACAGCAACACACGTGTATTTCTTGTTTTCTTCAAAAATGGCGCAAATGAACTGAAACACCCTGCATGCGATATTCGAACATAAGGTTAGTGCTTCAAAGAGTTGTTTAAGGACTGCGATAATTAAAGTTATTTAAACAACTTCAGGTGCATACCACATTGAATATGCCGGTGTCGGAAGGAAATAGAGAAATTTTGTGTTGCTCACACGCATTTTTTTATTTTGGTATAAGCTAGTCCGTCTAAGGTTAACCCCAAGTATACCCAAGTGAATCGAATGTCTACCTCAGTGAGCCAAAAGCGCGCCAAACACTAGGTACTAACGCCCTTCGCGAAAATGAATTCAGAAGCTGACCCTGGGAGCTTCCGCCGTACTTACCGTCACCGAACATCACTAAGCGACCCAAACATAAAAATCATGCACATTCCACGCAATGTGGGAATCGTTGCCATACAGAACAGTCTGCGACGAGATTGCCTATGGCCAAGTATTTGTCATTCAGCCAAATGTTAGGAGAAAGACGAACGTCTTCGCGCAAAGTGCTTGAGTATACCGTACGCTCCTCGGAGGCTAACCAGGAAACTTGAGAAACTAGGACAAAATATTTGTTACGCTAGGACGCACAGGTTCCTGGGAGTCACCATCGATCGGGACCTGTGCTGGAGTCCCCATGTGGCCGGTCTCAAGAAGCGCCTAACGGCCACCTCACAAGTTTTCCACTTCCTCGGAGGGAAAACGTGGGGTACGTCAGTGAACGCCATGTTGCACCTATACCGGACGCTCTTTCTCGGGTACCTGAGATACAGCTTACCGGTGCTGACTGACGCCTGTAAAGGTAACCTACGCATATTCGAGAGCGTTCAGGGCCAGGCACTCAAGATCTGCCTCGGATTGCCACGCTGCACCTCAACAGCGGATACTATAGCGATGGCCAAAGACCTTCCTGCCACCACTCACATCACTTTGGAGGTGCTTAGGACACACATTCGACACCTAGCTCGTGCTCCTGCTCACCACCTCGCCTCGCTTCCAGAAGACCGGCCCGGTGCCTCTTTTTGTAAGAGGCTATCGGCATTCCGCGAGTGCCTCCCAAAGAATTATACTCCTGCTGAGAGACTTCCGACGCCTCCTTGGTGTTTGGCCCGTCCAAAGGTCCGGCTGACAGTGCCAGGGATTCGGACGAAAGCGGAGCTGTCACCACCGGCTTTAAAACAGCCGTCTCTGCTAATGCTGCATGAGGACTACAGGAATCATCTTCAGCTTTACACTGATGGCTCAACAGCAGCAGGCAGATCTGCAGGAGCTGTGACCTTCCCTGCCAAAGCAGTAGATGTAATGTTCAAGACGTCTCATGGCACAACATCGACTGCCGTGGAGCTTGAGGCACTACGCACCGCACTTTGCGTGATCGATGGGGAGCCACCACAGAAATGGGCAATCTTTACAGATTCTAAGTCAACCCTTCAGTGCCTTTTATCGGCCTTACGCAGCGGGGCGCAAGACCAATTAGTGCTTCAAACACGACAGCTCTATCACCAGTTAACCGACAAAGGTCATGACATCACGTTTCAGTGGCTACCAGGCCACTCTGGAATAATCGGCAACGAGCACGCAGATAATGCTGCGAAACGTGCCCACGAAATTGGAGTGCTGCAAGCCATCCCACTGTCAAGAACGGATGCAGTAAGAAAACTTCGCTCGCTTGCGCGTGACTATAGCGCAGTGGAACACTCCTGGTCTTCTACATACCCGTCCACACCGCCTCGACCCATCACTACAACTGCGAGTTCCGCGCGGGCTTACCCGCTGTGAAACTACCGTGCTTTGCCGCCTGTGGCTAGGCACGTCATTCACACGAAGTTTCGGCTATCGCATTGGACTGGAAGACAGTGCTGCCTGTATTCACTGCGGCAGCGAGGAAACGATTGAGCACGTCCTCTGCGATTGCCCTGGGTACTGCTCCCAGCGACAGACTCTCGCCACAGAATTGTCACGCCATATTGGAACGCAGGACAGATAGTGTCTCGCAGCAGAAAGCCACGAAGGCTGTGCTCAAGTTTTTGCGCGCAACGGGCCTCGTGAACCGTCTGTGACACATGCCGTGCTTGTGTGTGTGTGCGCGATTTGACCTCTCTCCTTCTTTCTTTATTCTTTTTCCATCCCTTTCTGTCTCCCTTCACCCCTTCCCCAGTGCAGGGTAGCAAACTGGATATTTACCTTTCCGGTTAACCTCCCTGCCTTCCGCCCATTATCTCTCTCTCTCTCTCTCTAGAGAGCACTCTCGGAACTACATGGTAGCTCATGCTACCAATTAACGTAGGCACTCTCGTTAATGCACCTCACAGAAGTCTGTGTTGTCGAAGATAAATGCAAGTTGCAGTACGCTAGTGTTGGTATCATTAGCGTCGTCTTTGAAGTATTCCTGCAAAATCGAGCAAAGGTGGAAAATAGCATGCCGAGTGCTACTAGAACGCATGTATCGTTTGCTAAATGGCTGTTACAGCGCATAACACAGACTGTAAGGGCAACTGAGCACCATCGTCACAAGTGCTGGATCGTTAGGTTTGTTACTGTATTTACCGTGTGGCAGAAGCCGCCGTAACTTAGTGGTAACGTGCTTGCTTGGTTGCGGGGGCCCAGGTCCGATAACCGCCTACCGCTCCGCTTCGCCTGGCTTGGCTTCCTACCGCTTCGCTTCCGATATTACAGCGCGTTCGTCTGTGTCTGTGTGTCTGTTATATCTAGTTTTCAATCTCATACAACGATAAACGGTATACCTTTGTTATTTTCACGTGTGTTCCAATGATATGTCACATGTCTGTTTTAGTGCGCCAGAGATTGACATGTGCTGTTTAAAATTCAAACACCTGTGACGCATACCTGAATAACACGGTCCGAGCATTACGGATATATGCCACACGTGATAGCAGTATCGTTAAGCGTGACGTGCACAACGAGTATGTCGTGTTAGAAGCGTAAAGATAAACAACTCATGCTCGTCATACATTTGTGCGCTACCATCCAAATCTTTGTCTATATGCGATGAACGAGACGGCCAAGAGAGCAGCTAGGCGTAGATAGATAGATAGATAGATAGATAGATAGATAGATAGATAGATAGATAGATAGATAGATAGATAGATAGATAGATAGATAGATAGATAGATAGATAGATAGATAGATACGGTCAGAGTTGCTGAAGTTCGCAAAGAAATGCTTCGCATTTAAAACATAAATTCTGCCACTGATATTCGCTGTCATGTTTCATTGCAGCCTGTAGAAACTGTATGCCAAACATAACGGAGGCTCCTCAAGTAATGATAACATATTATGACGTTAAAACAAATTCATGCGTCGAAGCAACAGGATCAAGCAGCAGTTGCAACAGCTTCGGTGACAAATTCAGCTGTATGCATTTATGTGGGCTCTTAGACGACGACGACGACGACGACGACGACGACGACAAGGACTCGTACAACTAGGACTGCAGGATTGGTAAGGGGATTGGTGATACTTAAGCTTATTTTGCGTATGTAGTCGACAATATCGATTACTGGAATACCGGTTGCTCCTGTGATTGCATTAGCCGGAAAGCGTTCTCCCAATGAAATACTCTCCTGATGTTTGTATTTTTTACATCGGAATGGAAAGGTTAAGCAGGTATATCGTATGAGTGCTTGATTTATGACCTACTGCGAGAAATAGAATCAGGCAAATATCCGCGCAAGCGTAATCTGTGCCTACGAAGTTTTCACATTGCTGATACAAAAACGATGGAAGTATACCCACGACGCTGTTGCACCTTCTGTCTTCTGAGTTTGTACTGTGTCTTCAAAAACTTATGAAACAACGATCCCACGTTACCACGTATCAGCAATCTGGTATATTTAATATTTTAAGGTTCTCTTTTTATCTGGTGGAGCTTATCGTTGCTGCAGGGCACACAGTCGTATTCCTTCTCTCGTTTCAGATACGGCTCACACCAACGCCGACAGTAACTGACAAACCGGCACTTGCTGAATGGTATAGAATGGGCAGCCAAAGCTTTAGCGATCGAGCGAGAATTCGTGAATGATAGTCTTTGAGAATGCGCTTCCTTCGGTAATGCAGGAAGAGAATTCTTGTGTAAATTCAAGCAAATTTTTGCAGGACTTATGAGTGACAGCGAATGAAATATTAATTACTGTGTAATACATTGAATGCATTATGAATTAACCAGAATTGCCGTGGTGTAAATATGAACTAACTACGTGACCGCCTAACAATGGCAAAGCAATAAAGAGTTGCCTTGCGAAAAAATCACCTTGCGCCTGCCCCTCTCACATAATTCAATAAAGGGAATGCCAAGGCACCCTTAATCTTCCTCGACAGTCTTCTCATCTCGAATAAACCATCACACAGACACAATCGGATCGACATGTCCGGGATAAGAAACATTTCTTTTATCTCCTTGTCTTGTTCCCTCACTTGTGTTGTCTATGCACATACAAAACGACAAAACTCTTAGATTGTTAGAAGCGTACGCATGTGAAACGCGTCTGTGCTACATTCTGCAACGAACCATGGACTACTTAGATTTCGTTTTTATCGGGGCGATACATGCTCATTCTCCATCTCCCCCCGTTATGACCAGTTTTAGAGCAATAGACCTGCGGCTAGTAATAACAAACTATCATTTTTTCTGCTAGTGGTTTTGAAATAAAATGAACTGTTGTTTCACTTTAAAATAATTTCCCTTGCTTGCAGGTTTCCATTGGAATCCTAAATAGACTTTCCCACAAAGATGCTTATGCGCATGGGAAATTAGGGCGCGTAATTGGTGGCGGTATTGGTTACGAGAAGACAGTGAAATAAATATTTTGCTTGTTAAGGCTGATGTTTGAAATGTTGCATATATATTTTGCCGTAGCAAGACATTGAAGCGCGCGATTGCCATGATATAAGTCTACATTTTTGCTTCAGGTGCAAAATTACGATATTTTTAAACGTCTTTATTTTTGCATTTAACAGGTTAAAACTTGCGGCAGAAAATGGGTGTTCTATGGGGGTTGGGGAAGGCGACCAGGGTTCCCATCTTCATCGAGGTGGAGTGTTCCCGAGGTCAGATCTGAAAAATGGCGACCCCGTCCTTCTTATTCCTTGGAAAAGTCAAGGAAAGCTCGCCAAAGCCGAATTGCTTCCTTTGGTCCGATGTGCGACGTTGGACCGGTCTACTCCTGCAATGTACCAGGTCGTAACCGACACAAGGAAAAGAAGTGTCCTCTCTCGAATCGCGTCAGAAGTAGGGCAACTCCACAGGAGGTCTTCGGCTAAGGTGTCACAGATTCTCGAAAAAGATCCTTCTTCAAGAAAGATGTCACAAGCAACAGTTTTTAATCTAGGCCATGCTCAATAACGGCCAAGTGTGTTTGCTTCTTGAGCATTTAGAAGAGCTTAGAAGTCCCGCCGCGGTTGTTTAGTGGCTATGGAACTCGGCTGCTGATGTAAGGTCCGGAACAATCCTGACCGTGGCGGATGCGTTTTGATGAAGGTGAAATGTTTTGGGCCCGTGTACTGGGCGATGTTACTGCAGGTTAAAGAACCCGAGGTGGTCTAAATTTCCGGAGTCCTCCTTTACGGCATCTCTCATAATTATATCAGGGATTTGGGACGCAAAACCCCAAAAATCGTAAAACCTCATAAGTAGACTGCCTTAAGGATCAGTCCAAAACGTAACGGAAGTGACGGAAGTGATCATATTCAGTAGACTTCGATATTAAATTTCATGTGTCTGCAATACATTGCACCTCTGCGCACAGCGTGCTCCGACACAATATGGCGGCGCTGCTTGACATGTCACCACCACGTACACAGTAGCGTGCGTTGAGGCACCCTAAGAGAAAGTAGGGTGGCTCCCGGTGGATGTGGCACTGACATCGAGGTAACCTAAGAGAAACTAGAGCGGCTCAATGTCCTTCTTACCCGTAATAGGCGGGCGAGGAGGTCATAAAGTTTTGTCGTTCGGTTAAAGGACGCTAATTTCAGCAGCCCATGTCGGGAGCACAGCTAATCGTCCGTAGGGGAAGGCGAAAGGGACTCAAAGAGACAGAAAGGAGAGGAAATCCGTAGTAGAGGGCTCCGAAAATTTCGACCACCTGGGGTTCTTTAACATGCGCTCATATCGCACAGCACACGGGCCTCTGGCACTTTCGCCTCTACCGGACATGCTACCGCAGCGGCCGGGGTCGTACCCGCGTTTTCCGAGTTGGCACTCTAACAGAAACATTGAACACACCCTTTGGTGGGAGACGAGGATGGAGAGCAACTCTCCCACCTCTAGCCCTTTGGCCGATCCCTCAGGTCGGGGCGAGGGCTTTATCCAGCGTGCGCACCGGGAGGCGTCGAGAAGCAGAACGATCCCACGACGCTTGCTTGACCGTACAAGCCCTTTACAGCGTGATTTTTATAAATGAAGTGGGCCCTAATAGGGGATATGCCGTTTAAAGTACTATTTGAAGCGATGATGATTGCTGTGGTGAATATGTGTGAACGTGGTAGAATTATGACAGTCATCAACGCTTCAAGCGGTACTCTGAACAGCATTTCTGAATTTAAAAGCTTGTTTGAAACATTAGTTCGCTGATATGCTGCTGGCTTGAACCTCACTCATGGTGTCGTGCCATCTGCCCATGTGATATCCTTGAAGCTGTACTGTGAAAAATTTACAATTTTGAGAGTCCTCGCTACGGATTTATGTTCACTGTGTGTGGTACTAATGATTATGGCATATAAATAAATGCGGTGCCAAGCCTTATGTGTCCCTGGGACTAACCTACACCTGCAACTTTCTTTTATGTACGAATTAATACAGGAAAGGTGTTACGATTGTGAAGAAGGCTTCGGTTTGGTTCCTTCACATTTACTACAAATAGGTTCCATGAATTTCTCTTCTGGCCAATTCCAAGCATGTGCCAAGCGTTATTTTCAAGCATTTGACGCTTCGCCATGGAAAAGACATGCAATATTTCTTGTGACACATCTTCGCAGTTCGACAGCAAGACGCATAATGTAGACTAGATCCTAAAAAGCGAAAGCATCCCTAGCTTCTTTCGCGCACTAAGCAGCTTTTTATGCACGTCCTAGAATAATGCCTCTCACAATCTGCCTACTAGAAACGACATCCTTTGGAGACTTCGACCATCTGATCGCGCACGTCATGGAGGAAATAGATGTGGCATTCCCCCTCTGCGTACTTAAGGCAATCGACAATTGCATACATACATTTGTGCTTGGGCTTAAATGTTGCTGACGTCTATGGTAAAAAGCGCACGTGCGTACGTCCCACAGAGGCTAGTCGTCATTTAGGTGACCTGACCTTTGTGGAATCCTTTTAGGAGAGTTACCAGTTCGTCGTCCTTCACACATTATACTTAAATTCGCGTGCGTCAAATGAATTCACATATATGGTCGTAATATGCGTTTACCTGAACAGCAGCAAATGTACCTCGCGGGGAAGCTTTCTGGTGAATTTTTACACTGTGTTCCAGAGCGCATTGAAACTTGATCTTCACGGTCACCGCTATCGTGGCTAGTCTGATATGGCAAAAGTATAGTTCGCATTATAGAGACAAGCACTTAGGTATAATTGACAAGGCTATTCGGAAGCGACAAGAAGCACATCTTGCCCCGACTTTCAACATACGACACCCACCTCGCCTACCGGGAAATTCAAAAGAAGATATCCTCAGTCATTTGCGCAATGTCTTTTTTTATATATTATAATACTACTTATGGAGAATCCTAGAGTTTTCTGTCTACGTTTGTTTGGGTACCTGTAGGCCATCGGGGTGAAATCGAGCAATCTACAGTGGGCTAGACTTGCCTGTGGCATAAGGTAATCATGGAAGCATGTATACGAAACGCCGGAAAAGCACACGCAGACGTTATGGAGGCGAAGTGTTGAGACCAGTGTACTGGGCAATATCAGTTCACGTTAAAGAACCTCAGGTGGTCGAAATTTCCGGAGCCCTTCACTACGGCGTCTTTCATAATCTGATCGTGGTCTTGGGAGTTAAAACGGCAGAAGTCATTCATGAATCAATGGAAAATTCGTTCTAAGTTGAGCGCGTTTACATGTGTTTTAAAATCAGGTGTATCAAAGAGGAAGTAGCGGGCAAAATTTAACATCAAAAGAGATTTCACTGACTCAAGCATCAAAGTACTTGCTTTTATTTTATATCCCTTTTACTTCAATATTGAATGCTTCTTGAATCAAGAGTAAAGAAGTAGGACGCCTTTGGTCAAATTCTAGGCGGCTGAAGCCTCCTGACAATGAAAGGGGACGTACTGAATGTATTACCTCGATTAGCAGGAGTTTTAAACCTATCAACAGCGGCACCAGCAGTTCATATTAAAGAAATAATTAATGGCTCGGGTCACCGAGACATAACTATTTCATCGATTTCATTTCTAAGGCACAGTTTTTTTTTTGTTCCCAAAAATTTCCGTGTCTTATGAACGCGAATGCCAGCTTTTGTCAACGAGAAGGCCAGGCAAATACATAAATTAGTGCACAAACAACAAGTAACAAACGCTGGGTGATGTATAAGTAGGGTCAAGTATGACGACTTGCAGGCACTTCAATATGCGAGTGTGATTTGTTTTTAACCAAGAATCGGCGAATTTACTGAATACCTGTTAACAATAACGTATCTCAAAATGCTCCGTGATTTTACAGGGGGTCACGTGAACTGTATATCTCAGGCTATTGAAATTTATGCATGCCTTCTTAACGCGAGTCCGCTGCCGTCAGCTAAACATGTGGAGAATCTCACAAGAAACGGCTCATGCCAAAGCTCCTCCTTCAATGGTGAAATCCGCTTGTCCGTAAAGCGGTGTGCCTGCTTATAGGTCAACTAACACCACACGCGCTCTCCGTGAGTTGGTGTCTGATCGAAACAATTACTTTGATTAGCAGAGGCAACATCAAAGAAGCGTCAATGCAACACCTCGTAAGCTTAGGCGTGAAGCTTATCCTTGGCATCGGAGGGCGGGGACGCTCCCGGTTCGAGACCCTGCGCCCGCAACAACTTTTCTTTTTACTACTTCATTTATTCCCACCTACCTTTCTATGTTTCTGCGTATCTCCATTTCATTGTTTGGTAGAAAGTCAAAGACATTCATAGGGCTCGCACGTGTTGACACCTTCGCAGCGTGGACGTAGACTACTGGTTGAGACACTTGGCTTCGGGGCGTCAGACCAAGACTCGAACGCGTGCTCTAGCACAATTATTACCTTTTTTTCTTCAGTCGAAGATCTAAGGTGTTCATTATGGCGTGCGAGGTGAATGCGGTGCAAGAGTTTAAACGCGCGCACTCAAGCTTGATTGGTGAAAGCGAGACCACGTGAGCTGCCCGCTCAGCCAATGAACCAAACAGGGTCCTTTGGACTACTGCTGCTTTTATAACGCCGACGACTGCACGGGATCAACTTTTCCGTAGGAACATTTCTCCAGAAGAAGACCTCACATAGCGCTCCCGCTCTCCTGCTGTAGAAGTGCCCTCCAGTCCGAAAAACTAGCGAACAAACCAAGCATGCAAAATGAGGATGGTCTATGAGTCGCTCGCCGCTTGTTCGCCAGAAGGAATACGCATATTCATGCTTGTGGTTGAGAACGGCTCAGGAAAGGTGCAGTGTTTGTTCCTAAGGGTTTGTGGCTGACAATAACTTCCTTCCGGAACAGCATGAACTTTCCATCAAGTGAAAGAGTACACTCTTGAACAGGAAGCGCGAGGAAATTAATGCGGTAGGGACATAGTGAAATACTCTAAGAGGTGATACTAGAAAGTTCAGTGGCGACCAGCTTCCGCTTCGTGCTCCGAAACGGCGCCAACCTCCAGCATCGAAATTAAGCCACAGGAAGCACGACGACGACGACAACAACAACAACAACAAAAACAATAATAATAATAATAATAATAATAATAATAATAATAATAATAATAATAATAATAATAATAAAGGTACATGTGTTTCTGTGAAGGACACTGTAGCCCTTGCAAGAGCAACGCTCATCATCTGTAGGGATATTTGTTATTATTTAGCGTGTCAACGTGTACACACAAGGACAAGGACACAAGGAAAGTAGAACAAGCTGACAACTGCCGCCGAAAAAGCCACGACGCCTGCGTACTCTTTTATGAAAAGTACACAGAGCAAAGGACTAGAGGAAAGAAAATGTAAAGAAAAAAGTGTGTAATATGCAGGCAAAACACAACAAAAACAAAGGATGGCTATAAAAGAGGTGTAAGGTGAGTAGCTTACAGGAGCCTCAATAGCATTCAATGGACCTGGTACCGCCGAGAGCACTCCATTTTGGGAACAGGTAATCGACAACTGTCCCGCGCTGCATGCCAGGACGTCGGTACTTCTTTATTAGTGATGTACGCTGCGTAACGTATGCGGGACAGTCTAAAATAAGCAAAAGGTAATAAAAGCGTAGAGAGGCAAGCCATAGTTGCGGGCTTTCGAAATTCCATTGAAAATATGACGGCCGCGCCTTTTGGACCCGCAGTCCATACCACAAACACTCGCTTAATGAGGGCCGCGAGCTTTCTCGGTCTTCTCACGAGCAGGAGCACGCGGTTCCTGTTTCTTGGCGCCAATCTGAGCGCGCTTTTAATTCAGAGCAATTAACCTTTCGCCGAATCTCCTGGGTCGACGTCCTAGCTATGCGTGAGCCGTTCACGGCGGGAAGTGCATGAACCAAGGCACTACAAAACCGCAGAAACACCGTCCCCGCGAGAAGCAAACTATGTATGTATGTATGTATGTATGTATGTATGTATGTATGTATGTATGTATGTACGTATGTATGTATGTATGTATGTATGTATGTATGATTGTATGTATGTATGTATGTATGTATGTATGTATGTATGTATGTATGTATGTATGTATGTATGTATGTATGTATGTATGTCGGTGCATACGCTTGGGTGCGCAGATGCGAGGGGCAGCAAATTGGAGATAGATTGGGCACCACTATAACTGTATGCGAAATAACCGCATGGGCAATCCATGCTCCTTAATGCAAGGAACGCCTAGAAGACTTATGTCAACGTATTTAATATTTAACTATCTGTCCCTTGGTTGTGCAGTGTTTGAAACCATGAATGCAATAATTTGCCCATCCAAGTCATAACCAAATTGCTCTTGTAAAAATACCGGAAAAAGTTAACTTTTAACGGTGCCTCTTCAAGCAGGGTACAGTGCCTTTGAGGCCAGAAAATTTTTTTCAGCCACCAAATGTATAAGGAGAGCTCTTTCGGAGATGTGCTTGTCGAAAAGGGAAAGATCAATGATCGTATGTATTTTTAGGGCAGTGACGATAATTTTAAGCGCATCAGAACCTCTATCACAGCCATTACTTTGAAACAAAATATGGCTTTAAGAGTAAGGGTTAGCAAAATAACATGGAAACATTTCACAGCAGCCAGATACTGGGAATTTTAGTCTGTTTGGAACTTCTTCCAAAATGTTCTCTGTTAGAAAGGCGTAGGCAACTTTTAGTGCCGAGCGCCTTCTGTATTTAAAGCACTACCAAAAACAGACATCCACGTCTTTGTTTTCTGTCAGCTTGCAATATGTGTAAACCGGTTCTCTCCGCATTAATTGCTGTCGCCTACACGGTACTGGTAAGCGGTTATGACAATGAAAATGATTCCCATATGAGTGAGTGCCTACTGATAATTATAATCACCTCATTTATTACGTTAAGCCGTTGTTATGTTTACATAAGAACGAGGGCATATTTCAACGAGCTATGATGTGCCGGTTTGTGCCTGCTATTTTTTACCCTCCGTCACGTCACCTTACTCTCTGTTGTCTGTGACCACTCTTCCCTTCTGATTACGTGGCCTGCCAGCGTTCATTTTTTTTTGGTAAGGGGGGGAGGGGGGCGTTAAAGCCGATGAGTAGAACTGCATACCCAGCCTATTCTCTGATCTATTCGGCAGTCTGCCTGTTCGTAATGACGCCAGATATTTTTCATCACGCGGTCAGGCGACTTGTTTTGATCTCCCTCTCAATCACCCTTTTTCTTCTCCAACTTTCTGTGCACTATGTGATAAGGCTTTGAATAATTGTAATTAAACGGTAATTAGTAAAAACTGCTATCCTATATGAGAAAGTGTATTGTTTACTACCATACGTTTCATTACCTTATGTAGGCGCGCTATCAGTCAGGCTAGGGATAACTCTAGGGAAATTTATTGTCCCTCTTTAATCGCGAGCATCCATTTTCGTGCCCCGCCACGGTGGTTTAGTGGCTAAGGTACTCGGCTGCTGATCCGAGGGTCGCGGGATCGAATCCCGGCCGCGGCGGCTGCATTTCGATGGAGGCGAAATGTTGAGGGCCGTGTGCTGTGCGATGTCAGTGCACGTGAAAGAACCCCAGGTGGTCAAAATTTCCGGAGCCCTCCACTACGGCGTCTCTCATAATCAGAACTGGTTTTGGGACGTAAAACCCCACAAAACAACAACAACAACATCCATTTTCGTTCCGCCAGGGCCACCTGACTGCTCTGTTGGCATAGATTATCAATATTTTGTCGTTTAACGCCGGTGTTTCTGATAAGTCTGACGTCGTCCGCAAATCTCGGGTTAAGCGAAGGTTCCCTGTTTATCCTTATATTTGTTTCTTCCCAGTCTGTTCTTTCGTATATTTTTTTTAAAAGATAGAGCGATTACCATAACAGAATTTGTATTTGCCTGCATGACGCCTTTCTCTATTATGCTTTTCCTACCTTTCTTGAGCAGGGGTAGGTGGGCTGTGCAGTTAAGAGTAGAAATCTGTGCAGCTCTCAAACAGATCATGCAACATTGGAAAAAATCGAAGCACCGTAGCGCACTGAGGTTGAGGTTGTAAGCGTAACTATGTACGAAGCAGAAAAGCCATAGGAAGTATCTTCCGCGGGAAAGGCTGCTGAAGATGGCATGACAGTCCATTTTTTGTAAGTGAGAGGGTATTTTACATTTAATAAGCTTGCATCGGTCATAACAAAAAGTATCAATACAGTGTACCTTTAGACTGGAGAAATACCAATATGCTCATTATCATTGTGCACGAGAAAGTTCGGATAAGAGTTAGAGAATTACAGCCTACTTTTCGTATTTTACAAATTATTCACGAATGTTATTACTCCTAAGATGGGAAAAAAAGAGTCGGAACTTATAAACCTAGAGAGCAAGGTGTTTTCACGATAGCATACTCAAAAATGGACTACAGCCATGCTATTCATTTCATAATTAAGAAAAAAATTCCATATTATAACCCCTTTGTATCGCCTTCAGAGACTAGGAGAAAGCATTTGGTTCCATATAAATATCAGCCGTTCTAGACCCCTCACTTTGAAAGGGGTACCCTCAGGTTTACGTGCGAGCCATAACTAACACCCACAAAGGTTTCGGAAGTGCCCTACACCTCCGCGAGGGGAGCGGAAGAATTGCGATCAATAGAGGGCACAGACAAACAAATACACTATCCCCGATGTTATTACAGCATGTTTAGAGGAAGCGTCCGAGTGTGTAGGCTGGGGAAAAAACGTAATTACAATACACGGAGAATATCTCAGAAATTTAATGCATGCTAAAGACATTGTTCTCTTTAGCAATCACGGTGATGAACTGCCAATCATGATTGATGACCTAAGCAGGGGTAGTGTTGTGTAGGAGTAAAAATAAAAAGTAAGAAATCAAAATCGATGCTTAGTAGCAAAGCTAGAAACAGGAATTTATAATGAGCAGTGATACCTTAGAATATGTAAACGAATACATATATCTGGCGCACTTAACAGGGACGCCCACCTATGAAAAGGAAATTGTTCGTAAAAGAAGGATGGTCTGGAGTGCATTTAGGAGACATCCGCCAATTATGACGGGAAACTTGCCACTGCAGATAAACAGTATTTATTCACTGCATCATCTCGATACTAACGTGTGGTGCAACGGCAAATGATAAATATAATGTTCAGCAGAGAACGAATGGAATGGATAAGGGAACAAACAGGAGTAGGTGCTATTCATAGGACCATTACACAGAAGAATGTGGGCACGTAATGTGGAGGACGTACAGCAGATGAACATCAATGACGACAGAGTTGATACAAGGAGAGAAAAGCTGCAGAGGAAGGTTAAAAGGTTAGGTGGAGCGATGAAATTAGTATCACAGGCACAAAGTGAAACAAACTCGCTCGGGCAGGACAAATCGGAAACTACTTGCAGAGGCCTCGGGTCTGCAGTGTATATAAGGTAGACTGATCATGAAGTTTTCTGGACAAGGTTTATAAATTTTTCCTATTATTGCTATGTGCGGAGCACATAATCCTGGGCGGGGCAATGTCTTTAAGAGCACTGCCGTCTTCGTCACATAGAGTGTCCTTTCAAAGTCAAGAGCTGCAAAAGAAGTTTGATGCACTCAGCGCATTCCCCGAATAATGGATTGATCGTGTGATGGCGATAGAGTGTTGAGTGCCACTTTTTGAAGCCAGGTGGCTCTCTTGCTTGAATAACTTCAAGCGTTTCTTGAATCGCGTTTGAGATTACCTTCGTCAATGCTTTGTGAAATGCTTAAAGTAGGCTGATCGGTGTGTAGTCCAAGTCGTTAAGCAGCCTGCAACACTCTTTTAACATTGTCATAAGACAGCGTCCATCAGTCCTAGAAGCCTCTTCGCTCGTGCGCGCTCGAGGAAAATCCCCACCAGGTTACACAGCTCGAAATGACTCGTTCTTCTTTCAGCACGTGCCAAAAGGAACATGGACCCCCTCGCTCGAAGTAGAACTAGCATTACTGATTAAATGACTGCGGGAACGGCCTCGGTAATACTTCCTTTCTTCATTTTTAGTTCAAGAAATAAAGAAGATTTAGTCGGCGGAGTGGATGCTACTTCTGAGGCCATAAAGGAAAGCAAGCACTTTTCCGCTATATTTGAAACAAAATTGCGAATTCCTTGGTGCATGCACCGCACTGATATTTGGCTGGCGTATTCACAGAAGTCACGACTGCTTTCAAGCTGTTCAAAATGTGCGGCCGGGTCAACGTAACGTGTGACTTCATCCGTGTGGTTTTAGCTGCTATTCTGTAGTGAATGGTACGAACATACGAGGGGTCTTGGAAACATTCTGTTATGTTCTGCCTCTGTGACAGCGTACATGAAAGCACGCAAAGAACAACGCTGTTCTTTTTTACTTGGACACACATGCTAGTTTGCGTTCACACCCTGCCCTGTGTTTTGGCATTCCTATTGCACCTTCTCTTTGATATCCCTACTTTAATTACTGTATCGCAGTCATATTATGAGGGAACTGAGAAAAATGGATAAATTTAGCCTTTTCCCAGATGTACAAGTTACATTGTATTGATCTGCTTTTCATATTGCGGATGTACTGCGCAACAAACGTTCAAAAGACGACACTTAGTCTCCCATGTAAGTTACGCATGATTAGAACGTTATGTGGAGTGCTCTATTTTGTGCCATCTTGGCTTTTCTATTAGTAAATATACATAACGGCGCCCCATAAGCTAACATATGTAGACGTGTGTGTGTTTGTATGTGTGTGCCTTAAGTCGGTAGCAACGCCTGTCATCCAACAGCGGTGTCAGTAATTGGAGTTTTGGAAACGGGAAGTGATTTCTGGGGCTTCGGATTTCAAAACAACTATGTTATTGTGAGAGACGCCATAGTGTAGGGCCCCGAAAATTTCGACCACTTCGGTTTCTCTAACCTGCGCTTTTATCAGACAGTACACGGACTTCAACTTTTCGCCTCTGTTAGAACGGAGCCGCCACGGCCGCGACTTGATTCTGCCGCCTCGGACCAGCAGCCGAGTACCATATCCATTAGACCGCCGTGGAGGGATGTGGGACTTGAAGAAACCCCCAAAAATTCGGAAGACATGCATCGTCACATTGGGCTGTCGTTTGAAAATTTCCCACTTGACGACTTGGGAAAAACCTTGGCCGTCTTTCTGAGCGACAATAAGGAAGAAGAATGCAATGGCAGCTTACCATTGTCCCTGAAGAGGAAAGTGTATGAAAGTTGCATCTTAAGGGTACTGACCTATGGGGCGCAAAACTTGAACCCTAATAGAAGGGTTGAGCTTAAATTGAGGACGGTCCAGCTTGCGGTGGAATCGAAAATTATACGTGTAAAATTGAGGGATAAGAAGAAAATTGAGTGGGGCAGGAAGCAAAGAGGTGTTAAATACATATTAGTAGAAATTAAGAAATGGGCGTGTGCATTGCATGTAATGCGTTGACAAGATTGATCATTGAGGATAACAGAGTAGATCACTAGAGAAAGCAAGAGCGGCAGGGAGCGGCAGATGGTTAGGTGTGCAGATTAGGTCAAGAAGCTTCCGGGGACAAATTGGCCACAGTTGGCACAGGACCGGGGTAATTGTGGATCGGTGGGAGAGGCCTTTGCCCTGCAGTGGGCGTAAACATGCTGATGGCAAAGGAAGAAGAAACCACACTGGATATCCTATACGAGTCACTAGAAAAAGAAAAGTGGTGTGGGCTGCAGCTGTGCCCACAGGAATGGATTCGGAACGGAACTAATATTACGCGGTATTTGTGTGTGTGAATCGATCTGCCCATGTGTGCGCCCAAGTGTCGGCTAATGCAAACCAACAAAGGCGTCCGAAGATTATGTAAATAAATGTGTTTGTAACGACGCGTCGTCAACGACGAGGCGAGCAGCACAAGCATATACACTTTATCAGTCGTCAAGGGGATTGACGATGTCTTCCTCGTCGCCACGAGCAGCCTAAAATCTTGTTCGACTTCGTCCGCATTAGCACATACCGGCGGCAATGTACTTGTTCCACTGTGCATCGCGTAATAGACGATACATTCTACACCCATCATAAATGTGTAAAACAAGGGAAGCACAAGGCAAACACAGGACAACCCCAGCTACGCTGATTACTCAGGTTTTGCAGGCGTGGAAGAGGCTTTAGTAATTTCATCGTCAAGGCTTTCAGTGATAATGTGCCTTGCACGAAGTGTGTAATTCATTAAAAAACAGGACAGAAAGCTGGGCGAGTTGGTATAACACGGACATAAGGGGAAGGAGTGGGCAACACGAACGCCGACTAACAATTGAAGCGGAGCACTGAGGCGAAAAAGGAAAGAAGACACACAGCTTATCTGCGCATGCTGAGGAAGTGCGGCGCAAGCTGTCAATCGGGTACACTTTCCGGTCTACGCGCGAGACAACAATTAAGACAATCTATTTCCTCCCTGTTTAAGTTAATCGACGGCTGACTGACGCACGCACTTGCACAATTAGTGATATGGCAGGCCTCGACCATTTAACGCGTTTTTTCATTCTCATGCCTGTACAGAATCGTGCATTCATCTAACTTTGGCATGCAGTTACAGTCGCGGCAGTGCAACGATATGTTGGATGGCGTTCCACCTGCTAACGAAGGTCTATGTACAATTTATTTCTGATTTATGCAACGCCGTGTCTGTCGTACGTAGAAACGTCCGCAGCTAAATTGAATCTTGTAAACTACGCCCATGCGACGGTCTGTAAAATTTTATTTGGCAGTGTGCTTCACCTCACAAATCCCTATTTGCTTTTTTGCTTGCACCTGCTCAGTTTTCCCATGGGCGGCAGCACAAATCCTACCTAACGGATTGGCAGCCGTAAGAATAACGTTAAGCCCCGCCACGGTGGTCTAGTGGCTAAGGTACTCGGCTGCTGATCCGAGGGTCGCGGGATCGAATCCCGGCCGCGGCGGCTGCATTTCGATGGAGGCGAAATGTTGAGGCCCGTGTGCTGTGCGATGTCAGTGCACGTTAAAGAACCCCAGGTGGTCTAAATTTCCGGAGCCCTCCACTACGGCGTCTCTCATAATCAGAACTGGTTTTGGGACGTTAAACCCCACAAAACAAGAATAACGTTAAGCCCATATCTACATCCCACTTTCTTAAGCCTGTGCGAAACGGAGTGAATATGCGGCATACTTACGACTCTTTTTTTTTGTTGTTACCGCTGTCTGCTGCGGCGAGTGTTGCTGTCGAAATCGATTCTTGAGGCGTTCAAATATAGTGGCTATAGCTAGGCTAAGGCGAACTGCTTCTAAAAGGCGCTCGACCTGTGCATTAAAGCTTTGGTTCAATTTGTGCACACATGATTTTGTTAGGGATGACTTTAGACACGACGTGACTACTCCGACTTTCACTCCTTTCAATGCTTGAAATTAAACTTTAGAAATGGCTTAGATGCTCTAAGGAAACACTTCCAACACACGTGATTCTCCTCAATTGACAAAGATATATCTAGAAAATGTATTATGTTTCCCAGAGACAGCTTTATCGTAAATCTTAGACCATCTCCATTAATTATAACTTGATCGCTTACAAATGCGACCACAGATTCTAAATTAGCCTTACTACAACAAATCAAGTAATCATCACCATAACGAAATACCCTAGTGACATGGTCACCTAAAGCCTCCTTTAAGCGGCTATCAGACTTGCTCAAGTTAAGATCACTAGGAATAGGCGCTCCCTTTGAACCTATACAAATTCCTGATTTGTGCGGAAATACGCCTTCTCTATATCCAACCAATGTTGACTTTAAGTATATGGAAAGAATTTCTAGAAAATTACCACGCGGAAACTCCGCACCTATCGATAAAAACCGACTCTTGCTTTTGTTCCTGATGCGTTCATGATACATTCTTTTACGCAGTTTAACAAGTCATCATGCGGCAACAAGTAATACAGGTCTTTTATATTCATACTAAACGCTGTACAGTCGCCAGGATTATTCTCTGCTCAAAACTGAACTAGAGCCTTAGAATTTCGCACGTGTAAGGGCCGACAGAAACTTAGAGTTGTTAAGCACTTCTGCAAGTAGCTAGCTACACAAACCTGCCAAATGCCTAACTCTGAAACAACCGAGCGAAACAGAATTTCTAGCTTTATGTTTTTCCCGAGAAAAACAGTTCTAAGATAAGCGATTTGGCTTTCTTGACACTATAAGCTATCCTATGAAGAATATGGTTCAACAGGAGGTCGACAACTCGTTGTTTCACTACAGAGGGCTTCTATTTAACAGGCCGAAAATTCCTTTCAATAACTGCTAACGCTTATCCTGGAAATGTGCTCTCCGGCATGATAACAAAACAACCTTTCTTACCTGACAATACTGGTCTAAGCTTATGCTCCACACTAGTTTTGTTGAGGCTCCAGAACAGTTTTTTTGATGCTGTGTAACAAAGAGCCAAAGTCACTGTGGATCATGCAGTATTGAATGACGTGTTCCAAATTACTTTACGCCATCCCAGACTGCGTCCGAGGAAATCCCAAGGGATGTTGGTACCCACCGGGTAAGTTGTACGTTTATGCATGACACCGTCTACACGCCAGAAATATTCATGGTCTCTGTATATAACGCAGATTGTTTACATTTCAAACCACAAGGGGAATGGATGCGCTAAATAAATGATTTCCCTCTGTGAAGTGGGTTGCTGCCCAGCTGAAAGTTTAAAAATAAGGTTCTATCTATCTATCTATCTATCTATCTATCTATCTATCTATCTATCTATCTATCTATCTATCTATCTATCTATCTATCTAGTATAGCCGGTGATAAAAAGGCGTCATACGTCAGATTGACTGTTGGATACCACCGATAGATTTCACAAAAGGCCCTTTCGATTATTCCACCACTCTGGCCTCCAGCACATACACGACTTCGGCCAAAAATTATATCACGTGGGCAGGTTCATTTCAGAATTCAAGAAAAGAGAAAGTAAATGATCAGTACTTCCGAAGTTGCTACGATTTCGGCAGTATTGAATTATCTACATGTGAGCGTGCTCTTATTTAGGCTTGAAGAGTTTTCATGTGTCTCGGGTAAAGGCTGTTCGAGCCAAGGCGGTCGTGCATTATGTGGAACGATTCCACTGTAAGAAAACGATACAAGGGTCAAAGAATTTAATATAAGTACTAAACTCTTTCTCAGTGTTTGTATGACGCTGCACATTACACTCAATTATTTATAGCCCTAGCTCCTATCGACATTACATTTTTATCTCAGCCCCCAAAATCACCCCATGGTAGAGACCGTTACATAAAAATGAAGAAAAACAAATATAATAGAAATGTCAACTTTAATTTTTACCCGGCAGACCTCTATTGCAGCATAGACTCAGTACTGAAAAGTCATTTAACTCTTACAGTAATTAAAGAAAGTTGATTAAATATAGCTAGGTGGGCCTCGCATTGGACAAGCAGATATTGACACGTGCGCTTGTTTTCCGTCCCTCATCGTCACGACCACGTGACATTATGAGCCACACGTAAGAGAGGAAGAAACAAAGAAAACTGACTGCACGTGGGGGGTCACTCCCGCATTGAATATGTGTATCGTCGTTTGTTTTCGGATAAAACCCCGTTTTACCAGATTCATGCACCCCGAACGTGTCGGAGGAAAACACGTTTAAAGCCAATTTCTCCTCCGAATCACAATACCTCATGCATTCCAGCTTTTCTTTTTCGGTTGTCAGCACGCCCTAGCAAGCCTGCCTCCGGACAGCGGGAATTCAATTCTCGTGCCTTGAATGAGCGCCAGTGACGTTTAGTTCATTTGACAAGCAGGACGTTGCGCGACTGTCATTCGGAAATTTAAATTTGTGAATTTATATTAAAAGAACTACGATTTTGTAAAAGCCTTAAGAAAAAAAAACTAATTTCTTCCAGACTATCCCCTTGAAAAATAACACCCCTTTCTTAACCCCCAAAATCTGAGAAGATTTAAAACATTTCGGTATGAATCGGCTGACCTAACCCTGTCAACAAAAAGTCTACTTCGGTGACCGAAAATGTACAAAGGGCTATGTGCTCGCTTCGTTTAACATGCATAAAGAAATATTCAAGATCACCTTAAGAGTGGTTTTTTCCAGAACGGTTTCTTTCACTCTCGAAAGCCTCGACTCAACGCGACAAAATTTTGCCAGTGCGTAAAGAAACAGCCACTATTCTATTGACCTCGCGCCAGCTTATACGTTGCTGTGGATTGTGGTTTTTACTACAAAAACTACAATAATAGTTCAGCAAACTCATTGTGTCATGCGAGATAGCTTATCTTTAAATGACGTTCAATGATCTTTCAGGAAATATCTGGTGCGCAAAATAAAAGAACAATGATTCAGCCAAAGTCACTATCTCTGAAAATGTCTACTCTCAAAAGCCACAATAATGCTGCACCTAAATTACCTTGCATCATTTATTACAGCGTGCACACAATGTCCAGCAAATGTCACGGGAAACAATATACTGGTATTTTCTTTCAATCCTACGACGAATTCGTGCGATGTGACAAATGGAAGCTTAAGTAGTTGCAACAGTTTCCGTACGAAGTCAGACTGCGAGTACGACTGTTTCATCGATATTGGAATGGGTGACTACTATCCAGAACATCGATACAATCCGTAAGTAAAAATATTCAAAGTTTAAAAGAAATCACAACAGAAAGCGCTACCACAATACGGTTGTAATGTCTTACACTTTGTTTCACTTTCGTCCTTGTAAAGAGCGAATCGTTCGTGAATTGTGTGCGTAAACTGTTCGTGATGGCGCGCAAAGAACGATAATAAATATAAAAACTGTGAATATTCACGCCATCGGTAACAAGGTAAATTCACATAACCTCTCTGGCTTCTCAATGAATTCAGCCTTATTACGCGGTTTTACGTGGCCTTGGCATGATTTACAATAAACGATGTATGACGCATATGGTGGGTGATAATTTGCTCCTCGGCTGCAGCATGGTTGTACACGTGGTTTTAGGAAAACGTACGTTTGGTTTTCCGCTCTTCAGTATGTGAAAGAGGTCTGTACCTCTTTCTTGAGTTTAACGCTCCAATCAAGAGGCCACGCAACCATTTCACATTGATTTCACGTAGATTCCACGCCAGCATTGTCTTGCCTGAGAAAATTTTGTAGGCACCCTGCCTTGTATCCCCTGGCAACTTGTTTCTTGCGTTATCAATTGAAGTGATTATACCTCCTACTCATATTACTTTAGTTGATCTCTGAATGATGAAGCAGAAAGTGGCACACATTCTCCTATCGCAGGCGCCCACTGTTCTCGTAAGAATCGAATTTTAAATGTCTAACACTTTTTAGGGAAGAGAGCAATTTCGATTCTATCTATCTATACTATCTCGTCACGTACATATGGTGCTTTCTTGGTGGTCTAGTTCACTTGGTCTGCACCAAAAATGCCATGGCAGGGCATCAATATATGACAAATATGAACAATTCATCTCGACATCGCTAATATTCGTCATGTAAGCAACGATTAACCATGCCACGATCGCGTTAGGCTCAAGCCAGTAAAGCAGGGCCTGGGGAATGAAGGTATCCGCCACAGGTTAGCTGTTAATATTCCACCTTATGTTAATCAATGACCAACAAAAAGAGCTATTGAAAAGTTCATCACTTTTCGTGGGTTAAACAAGGGAAAGGTTCGCTGTAGCTTTCGACTGAAATGTAGCCATAACAAGCAGGCAAAAAGAGATATCCATGATATAACAGCCGAAAGCAACCTACCAAGCGTTACGGCGGTAGGAATCGAACCCGGGTCACCAAGGTGGCAAGCAAGCACGGACCGCGCATCTACGCTGGCTCATTTCACGTGGGGCTTGTCGTAAATAAAACTATAGTATCAGCAGTTGCGGCTCTGCGGCTGTACCGCCAACTGTGGTTATCGTCTGTATTAACGGCTCCTGCAGTAATGTAAGCGGAACCATGTAGATATGTTTATATCAACGGACGTTTCTCCAGTATTGCTTGACCCCCGAGGCATATAACGGGAAATGAAGCTTATGTTGTGTACATTAGCGCTCCGTGGCGTTCAGTGCTACATTACACCCACCTGTACGCTAACGTGAGTACTGACGTTAAGTCGTAAAGTCAGCTACCGTTTAGTCGCCACAGTGCTGTGGACGTGCCTTCGCTCTAATCAAATGCACAAACAAATTCTTTCTTAATTGATGCACACGCATTGTAGAAAATATAGAAATTATTAACAATGTCAGCCAAGAATGCGCCTTTTTTATCCGCAGCCACTCACTTGCATTTCTCAATATTTCCATTGCAGGAATCGGACACACAACCTTGATTCTGAAGAAACTCAAGTGGGTACGGCTTTCTCTTGAAACATGACGAAGCTTCCACTAAGTCGCGCAAGGCTTGCAATAGCAAAGCTGGACGGTTCAGAGCATCACTGGTTATGCTACGTCACGTCCTTGTTAGGTATTAGTAGGTATTGATAGGTCTCACTTGGCAGCCTGTTTAGACTTAACTCAATTGGACTTGCGTCAATTAGAACTTCTGAGGTTTCCCTTAATTGGTATTGGCTTAATTAGGTTCGTCAACTTTATCGTGCTTGGCACACTCTTGCTTAAGTAATCAGAATGACATAATTAGTCAACCGAATTATTCCGTATTTATTTTACTCAGCTTAATTAGTTTTGACTTATTAAAGTTAGCAAAATCTGGCTTTCTGTAATAATTTTTATCTGAATTAAGCTTTGCTAATTGAGTCTTAGCTTTTTATGCTTGACATTATGCTTACCGTATGCTTACCAACTAGACGTGGTCACAATCTTAAAATAAGGCCATTTGTCGCCCGTACTAATATGTTCAAATACAGTCCTTTTTTCCTAGAAATATTGTTTACTGGAACGATCTACCTGGTTCGGTTCGTGAAATGAGAATATCAGATTTTTTGGAGCCACTTGAATGACATTAATGTCGTATTTCTTTCATATTTTCTGTCCCCGGTTGTGCTTAGGATATGACGATATTTGTTCTCTTGAGGAAGTTGTTGTGATGTTAATGTTATTCGTTCCTATTGTATTTATGTACCCCACTCCTGCAATAGCCCTGCATTGGGCTGCAGTGCTTGAAAATAAATAAATAAATAAATAAATAATGATTATAACGAATATAAATAAGCTTAACCTATGGATTATTAGGGTATTTGGGCCTCACCTACGGCGTGGTTTAATTAGCGTTTCCTTAATTATGCGTGACTTTAATATTCGTAGCGTAGTTGGAATTGCGTTAAATAGTATGACCCTAAATATGCTTGGTTTAGTAAGGCGTGGTCTTCTTAAGCGTGGCGTGACTAACCTTAAACTAAATAGATTTTAATGAAATATTTGTCGCTTAGTTACTGTTACTTTATTTCGCATGGCTGTAACGGGATTGAGCTTGGCTTTATTTAAGCAGAACTTGTGTGTAACGAGGTTGAACTGTGCTTCTTCCTTGGAAGTGCGACTTCGTTTCGGGGGACCCATGGCTGCGTATGGTTAGGCGCGATCAGTACACTACTTTTATAGCCCCAAAGTATCACGTGATGGTTGTGTGACGTGGTAACGAGAATTTCTATTGGTACGCGGTAGTATCTCACGTGTTATGAACAACGCGGTGTTATCTCACGTGTTAGCATACCGCAGCGAGAGGCGCTGACCATGGTATCTTAGCTGCTGATAGGGTGGTTCGATGGCTCCGCGAGCTACAAAGCTCGCGCTGATATTTGTCCAGTGTGCCAGCGTATATTTTAGTTTTACAACGAAGCTGTATAGCTCGACCAGCCAAAGAAATTTTCGTCGTGTGGTCAGCTGAAAACGCAGGCTAAAAAGAGAAAGGAAAGACAGCATAGCGCAGTGGAGAGGAGGAGAGGCGTACGGCGAGGGGAGCGTGGCGCATGTGCGCAGGTGAGATTACGCTATCCCGCTCTTATACCGATAAAATAATAGCGCCACGCATGATAGCGAAAGAGCGCTAGATAGGAGTGATGCAGGCGATAGTGGGACGCGTACAGCTGCTGCCGACGCCGACCACATTCCCCGGCGCTCGCGCCGAACCCACTTGGTGTCTGTGACTCTAGCGGCGGCTCGGACGGTTGGTAGAGCAGAGACAGTCTAACAACTCATTCAGTTCATTACATGCTAGCATGGGTAGACCACGGAAGGTAAACATCTCAGAACAGCGTGAATATAATGCTCGACGAAAATAACAAAACAGACGTGCTCAGCAGCGTCGTAGGCAAAACCCAAGAGCTCTCCCACAAGACGCCCAATGCATGCATGCCGTCAAAACACATGTGAAATTCAAGCGACGCCGCAATGGGCAATCGTTTTGGGTTTAGTTCACAGCTTCGCTGTCCGATGATTCACAGCGTTGATTAGGGATACATTTTTTTTCTTGTTAGCCATTCATAAACTATAGTGTGTTATTATCACATTACTGCGGCGACAGTTATTTGGAGGCTTCAATCGATTAACAGATGGCTAAAAACGATGTATAACAGGGAATGTCGCTGGAGCCAACGTTTCGACAATAGTTACTGACAATAGTTACTGACAATAGTTACGGTTACAATAGACACAGCGGTTGCCGTGCTGACGAAGACATGTCCACTTGTTAAATAGTTGGCTCCAACGACATTGCCTGTTCTACATCGTTTTTAGAGATCCGTTCAAGAGATGCTAGAAGCACTTCAGACCTTGGAGTCTTGGACGCAGAAAGAGCGAGAATGAAGCTTTATGCATTACACAGAAAAGTGAAGGATGCATCAGCAGTGCGTTTGTCGACCTGACTAGAAAAGAATACCTATGTTAAGTAAAAAAACTTTGAAATCACGGGCCTCGGCAATAAATATGCTACCACTTGTTATAAGAGTTTCCCTAGCATCTCCAGCGCAGTTGCTGTGCAGCTTTCGGCTTCTGCTAGATAATGTGCGCAGTGGTAATGTATTTTGGCTCGTAAATGAGTACGCAAAGCTCCGGCTCTCTGTGCATGTTTTAGTGCAGTAAGGCTCAGTTCTAATTTGTCGAGTGTTCTATACGCATTATTTCTGTGTCCCGTTTTAGTGGCAACTATTAAGCCATGTTTTAAGAATGGTCGCTAGCAGAGAAGCTCAGGGGAAGATGGATGCTTGAATCGATGAACAGATCGCAAAATACGATTCAGAACAGGGAATGTCGCAGGAGCCAACGTTTCGACAAGCGGATTTGTCTTCGTCAGGGCGGCAACCCTGACGCCCTGACGAAGACAAGTCCTCTTGTCGAAACGTTGGCTCCTGCGACATTCCCTGTTCTAAATCGTATTTTGCGATCATTTCAAGAATGGTCGCTGTGGTTTAACCAGTCTGCGTTAAGGCAGCGTTTCTAGCCTAGGGTGAAGGGTCTTTCAAAATTACGTGCCATTTCCTCATCTTCAGTATTGCACTTCACATGTGACCCGCACTACATTTGAAAACGTAGTTAATGATATTGCTTTTTACTCTGCAATGCAATCATCCGCACTAGCTACTACTGTGATAAATTTGTTTGTTTTCGAATAAATGGCTCCAAATTTTTTGTCATAACCCAGGTTGCGACCAAAGAGAAAAGGAAGGCTGTCTGTACCCACAAGGTGAGCTGTATTTATGGTTTACGACGGCTGCACGTCAAATCGGTGTGCGGTCGTTAGATGTCAGGAAATGCTTCGTGATTTAAAGTACTATGTAGTGTGAACGCATTTGTTTAAAATTTGTATGAATGAAGACAAACAATGCAGCTTTGTAAACACTTGATATGAACAAGATTAAAGTTATGTTTTCTGTTCCGACGTGTGCAATTGTAGTTTTCTAAAACTGTAATTCTGAATTTGCTTCTACTCCACAGTATTTGCATTAGATTATAGACTAATTTCATTTGATGTGTGTTTTCAGCGCATTATCGGCACCTGAATTTCTTTTTCAAGAATCACGGAGTGCATGCAAACCTTCCCATGTTACTGGCAGTTATCAGGTTGCGGGGCATGTCGTGTACTAAAGGGAAAAAAACTGTACTACCCCATGTAAACGTGAGCACCGACGACCACTTTGTATTGAATACAGAGTTATCCCTAAACAGTTCCGCTGTTAATGCGGAACTGTTTAGGGACTCGCAATGTATGTTGTCGTGGACTATTGCCCTGCACCTACTGACCACATTCTTGCCCTTAGCCGACTGTTCTATACTAGTGATTGCGTAAAAGGCAATACAAAAAGAGCCAGGCTTGCGCGGAACCGCAGGACAGTGACAGCGTAAGCTGGAGGAGCTACCTTCTTAGAGGCCACTTTAAACGCTTGAGGAAACTAGTGCAAGTAGAAGTGGTAGGTATCCCCTGCGCCATAACTTATCATTTAGCCCAGTAGGCAAGTACCCACTACGCCATAATTACCAGTGCCTCCGTAATGGGTTCAGAGCTATAAAGCATGCAGCTCTGTGTTCTTTCAAATGATTCCTCGAACTCGTTATGCAATCCATTTTCCGCGTCGTGTAGTGGCGTATTACTATTTTTCCACGTAACGTTACGTTTGTTAATGCGATTCCTCCGCAGACGTTATACCTTTTTACGTCTTTTAGCTATGATCTTTCAACCACAGGCGTAGCTCAGTGGTAGAACGCTCGACTGCCACGCAGAGAGTGTGGGTTCGAATCCAGGCAGAGGACAAGTTGGAATACACCCCGGTCCTGGTTATTATTTCTAAAATTTGCAGCGATAGTGGTTACGGACACCGGCGGCGGCGGCGGCGGACAACTACGGCGCAAAAATGACCCTTGTTGTGATCTCATAACAGCTTACGCTGTAAAATGAACAAAGAAAGAAACTTACTGTCGGTTCAGCGAGACGCGAAGAGCACACCCACTCTTTCCCACTACCCACACCCCTACCACCAGCCCACTGCGACATGAGGGTCTTTGATAATTGCGTGCCATTTCCCGTGCATCGTGCCGACGCCCGCTATTTCTCTGCATATATTGAACGCAGTGGGAGCGAACAACAGGGGCACCCATGCGTTGCCGAAAGTGCCCTTTTAGGAACGCGCATGAATGGGCACCGCTCATGTGCGTGCACCAGTGCGCGGAGATGCCCGTACACTGATATTCCTGTACCAGTGCACCAGTGAGCGGGAGGCCGTCCGGGTCCCTCAGGGTACATCTGCATTGGTTATTTAGTTTAGTTTCTTTGATTTGACACTAATTGGAAAACCGTTGTTCTCTTGATGTGCTGGGAAAACAAAATGCTAATTACTGGACTTTCACGGTATGCGGTGTAGCTGCGTCAAATTAGCAGGGAAATTTTTGTGTATGACTAAGAGAGCATGGAATAAGTTAAAGGCAGTGCAATAAGCAACACCACAACGCACTAAGAACCAGATATACCCGTGTACTGATACGGTAAGGCACTCTGAAACAATAAATGCGTGACGAAGCACCCAAATTCTTGAGCCAGAGCCTCATGAGCCTCATTATGTCTTTAGAACGGTTTTCTTTTTCTTATAGAGGCACTGTAACACTTTTTGAACGCAATATCACAAAGGTGCCGATAAGCCTAGGAGCCTCCTCTAAAGACGTGAGTGGTCCAGTATTGCATTACGCGTCAGACAGAATTTGCTACTCCGTTTCCAATACAGCAGGAAAGTGCGTGCTGAGCCTTCAACAAATTACAGAAGTAGCGCCTCCTACGTCTGTTGAGGCAGGACTAGCATGCACGTTGACAGATCATTCCTAATGGCTTCCTTATTGATTTCGAGAGCAAGAAATAAAGAAAACGTAAGTGTCTCTCTTTAAGAACACCGATATGAGTTAAGCGACAATAGTCTGTCCTTTTAGTGGCGTAATTTGTTGATCGACCGGTGGTTGCCCAACCGTATTTGAGTGTATTTCCCGTTGCATGCAGTGCAACGATATGTTGCGTATATTTCCACAAGCGCATCCACGACTCATCACCACTGTTTTCTCACTATGTTCAAAAAGTCTGGCAGGGCCCCCGAAAACAACAATTCCATTTTGCGGGGAGGGACTAATGCAAAAATATGGTCAGTTCACCTGATTTAGGTACTCTTTGAAAACCGCTGTCATACTTTACTGAACAAGCCGTGTGGCGCTTCAAAGATAAGGACTTCGCTGAAAACCTATTTAACAGCATTACCACTTGGGTGCGAAGAAGGAACAACGCTGCAGAACAAAGCCCATGTCACTGTAAATAACGGAATTATAAGAGCCACGAGAAAACTCTGATTACCAAGTTTGTCTGGTTACAGCGTGCAGGGAATGTCTGCCAGTTAGTCCCTATAATGCAGAAAGATACGCACCTGTGTATTTCTTCAACCCGATGACTAATTCATGCGACGTGACAAATGGAAGTACCCATAGCTGCAACAGTTTTCCTAGCGAAGATGACTGCAAGTTCTACTGCTTCTTCGATATCGGTATAGACAACTTGGATGGCGATTATGGAACGTGAGTACAAAAGACGATTTTTTTTTCAACACGTTCCTTCGTTTAGTATTTTCCCCAATGTGTGCTTCTAGAAAGGTCAATTATATGGAGAGTAAGACCATCTTTAGAAATTAATGATATACTACAGGAATAAGGCCCCACAATATCTTGTTTTAGCTGTTTATATAATGTAGTTCGTATTTTAAATTCTAAGCATTTCAGGCTCTCATAGTTTGTGCGTCCGTATCACGAAATTGTCATAAATATATCGGGTCCGCAAGAGTGCGTGTGCACTTCTAAGCGATGCCCAATGCGCTGCGTTCGCACGCGCACTCCTTTCTTCTTTTGGGCACATGACCTCTGCCCACTCCTACACTGGCGTAACAGCAGGGTGGCGCGCGCACATGGTAAAGCAAAAGTAAAAAAAATATGCACACAGCTTGAATAGGCCGCGCAAGGCTACATGACAGCGAAGCCGGCAGATAGTTTACTGATCGTGGCTATAACGTAGGGGGGGGGGGGGGGGGGGGTAGAACTTGAGTACACTGGGTGTTGTCTGATTTGACCATGCTTGGCAGAACTCTGTATAAATTGGTAGTATAGTGAAGTAGAGTCAAGTATAGCCAAGTGTAACCAAGTTTTGTTAAGTAATACCGAGTTCTACAAAGCATCTACCTCGGCGTAGCTCCGGTTGTCTTGAGAGAACACCAAGTATAGTCAAGTGTTACCCTCCCGACATTATAGCCACGATCAGTACACTAACAGTCAGTTTCGCTCTGATCTGGCCTTGCGCCACGTAACGAAAGTTGGATGCCTGTTTTTTTTTTTTTTTGTTATTCCTGTGAGTATTGCGCTGACTGCGATATCGTTTTTTGCCATTTTCTCATTCTTTTTCACACTGTAACCACTCCTGCGATGGCTTTGCAACTAGGCTGCAGTTCCTATAAATAGATATTAAACAATTAAATATATACGTCATTATCGACGCACCCATTACAGTACGAAAACTTGAAACCGCATCACATCGTCCGACTGTTTGTTCATGGATTCTGACAGGCCTCCATACATCTTACTTATAATTACCAAGTTTACTACGTCGTTTTATATGTCTTTTGTAACAGTACTATTGTGGCTCTCGACCCTCGCTCATCCCAGCATTCTATAGGAAGGGCTACTAATTCGTTCGCGACATGTGTCAGCAGCATAGAAAATAACAAGCAATGGGACTTAAGTACTTATAATAGAAAAGGGGCTCGCCTCAGGAATAGCCAAAAACACATATCCAAAGTACACATGGGCTCTATCACGTGCTCTATCTAGATTTTCAACATGTTTTCACGTTCATGTACAAAGGCATTTTCCTGCGCTCTTACCTTGCCGAACTCGCAAAGGCACCCCTAGATAAATAGCAACATGCAACAGGTTACGTTGTTGTTTTCCAAGAAACGCGATTGTTTTTTACAGACATGGTAATCGACGTAGTATTAGCTACTTGTATCCTCTGCCTGACGAGATTTTCCACTTTTCAGATCATGAGGTTTATTCATAGGCGAAGGCCAGTAATGACAAGGGATGACTGCAAAGAACTATTGACTAGTTGCGCCGGATGAGAACCGAGTTCACCGCCCACGTTTTATCCTCTATCCTTCCATTCGACATGTTAAAATCTCGACTACGCATAAGAGGTCAAGTGACAGGGTCATCACTCCATAAGTACATTATATCTACTTAGACACAACGTGAGCACGTCTAATTTTCTGAACTCTAGCTCCACTGATTCCTCACAGCCCTATAGTAACACAACGGCAACCTCATGTCACGACATTACACATCCCACTCTTAACGTATTCATTTCTCTCTGGGCATATTGTGCCCCAGAAAGATATACTGTTGCGCGAAAAACACTCGTGCTTTCCTTGCACCCTGCACATTGCGCTCATTCTCCCCCGCGCCTACTCTGTCCTTACAGGCGCTGTACATTTCTCATGTCTATCTCGCATGACGTAGCAATGCCATATCATGTCCCCTTACCCCTCCTTCCGGCATTTAAACAGTAGCGAGAAGCTGTGGTAGTTGACCCTGCGAAGTTCCGCCCGCAACCCGCCGGATGGGTTTAGTGGCAGGAAATCTAGTATGGCTCGTGTGCAGATATCTGCCCGCATAGGTAGGTGAAAGACCTCCCTCGCTTCCTCCTTTTCTTAGTTGTCTTCTCCAAAGAAGGAACAATTCATTAATTCATTTCTTGAAACACCGATCTGTATGGAAAAGTGCAACGGCGTGTCCGGTGACTCATGTGTTTTAAAATAAGGGACGGGCCTAGGCGACCCCATTAAAGCTTGCCGCATAAGACACGTCTGCGCTGTGGGCACCAAAGCACAGCCAAATCCTGTGGGCCAATGAGTAAGAAGAAGGGTGCAGCTTGCGGGGATAAAGAAAAAAAAAACTCGTCGTTGATCAGACTGCCTGGCAGGGGGATCTGCCCTGATCCCCGTAAAAAGTTCTTAGCCCATTCGCAAGTTTCGCGCCACTTTTGAAAGAAGACATGGCAGAGATGCTGTACCATTAATCAAAATATCTACTCCACCGACAAGAATGGTATCTGTGGAAACGTCTTCTTCGGCTGGTGACTTCGATGTCAGACACACACAGTGGTCATTTGCGGGTGCACAGAAACATTATTTGTGCCTGTGGCTGTTCACTTGTGAAAGAGAAATCGCTTCTAAATGAAAGCCTACACATAAACGGTCACCGTCACTCAGAACCATGAGATGGGCACGCCGACCAATGTGCAACAACTGAAGGCCCTAGATGATCGCCAGGGTGTTCATGAATGTAAGTTGCCCTTCGTGTTAATCGCAGCGGTATCATAGCCTGAATCACTGATCTCCGTATTGTCAAGAGAAGGACCGATTGAGTCATTGCAGTTTAGGTTCTACATTTATGTGCGTCACCACATGCACCTGCGCCTGCCATCGAGCCGCAAATATTCTAAAGAATCGTATGTATGGGGTACCATAGGTGCCTCTTTTGTCTTGGAGCCACGTGCCATTGATCAACTATGGACAAATATTATTACGATAGCAATTATATGGACAGCCTCGGCGAGTTTTTGGCGTTGCCATTGCTGTCATTTTCCGCATGAAGTCCAAATTGATAACAACCTCCCGGGCATCGTAAAGCACGCGAGCAGGGGAGACGAACGCGGCTGAAGCAGAGATCAAACGAGCCCCTTATCATCTCCTCCGCTCGCAGGGCACGTACGGCAATATCACCCCGCTTGGAAGGCCTGCGTAGAAGCGGAGAGGAAGCGCTCTGCCCGTCTTTAATGAGCATGAAAAGAAGCGAAGGGGTGGCGGGGGCGTCACTCGTGAAGCAACTGTGGACTTCGCACGGTCGCCATTGCTGGCGCGCGCGCTATCCCGGCAGTCCTCAGATATGCTGCGTACTGCGTAGCAGCGCCTTGATCAATTGCTTCCTTCAAGGCCCCTCGCATCCCGCCGTAACGCCGGCCATGCCCCCTCCACATAGCGCTCACGCGAATGCGTCTACGAGTGCCAGGAGGAATGCGCTCTCTTGATTGCGCTGTGCTGGGCCAAGATTTTCGATTTTGCTAAGTGCACGCTTTGTAGCGCGGTCGCGCGGAATGAAGCGCGTGCCAGAAGACATCAAAACAACATGGCTTCGCTCGCAGCTCTGCTGGGCCATTGTGCCTGATGCTCGACCGTCACATGGTGCTTTACACACCTGTATGCTTAGTTCAAAGCCCACGTTCCCTGCAATTCAGGTCGCCCCTGAAGCTGCTAGTCTTATTTCATATATCATATCATGCATTGCTATCGCATTCATTCCTTCGCCCTTCTGGCAAAACTGTGATTTTTTTATTTTTGAGTGACAGCATATGTGGGATATTTGGTCACTCCTTTATGCATTCCAATGTTTTTGCGATGTTGCTTGTAAAATAAAGGTTTAAATACCAAAGGTTAAAGGGGCCCTGCAATACTTCGGTACGTAGTCGGGAAACGGTGCCCATCAGTCGTGGAGGATCCCGTTAGCACGTGAGCGAGATATTAGTGCGCTACGCGCATTAGGGAATTCGTGATGTAATTTCAAATGCGGCTGAGAATCACCTGCTATTCTTTCAAGATGTAACGTCACAAGCAACTCTGGCTCCATCATTTCAAGTAGAACCAGCATTAGGGATTCCATAATCACAGAAATGTCCACAGTGATGCTTGATTTGATTTGAGCTCAGTATATAAAAAAAGGCACGTTTATTTTTTTCCGAACAACAAAAAAAAGTCAAGCGGCATAGTTGGTGCTCTTTTTTACATCATTTGTTTGTTTAAAGGAAAGCGAGCAATTTCCAGCTATATTTGAAGCCGAATTGCGAATTCCTTGGTGTATGCCAAGCACTAATATTCTGGCTCACGTGTTCACAGGAGATTCCACGATTCATTGGGCTGGATTTTCAGACTATGTTCAAAGATGTGGCAGGGACCCTCTAAATTTGCCCCGGAACATGCTATGCGCTTTCTCGTGCATCCCGGCGTAAAACTTCACGCCTTGAACCGACCTAGCCCGCCAATGTATATCACTGATTACGTTTCGCATTGATGATCTGGAGCATGACGCTTCGATTGCCAGTAGTTCGATCGCCCGATGACAGCCAGTATTCAACGTCCATATGTTTAGACATTGAAGCTTGCCTGTGGAAGTTCCAAGGACTGCCCACTTTATGCCGGCATCCTCCATGGCGTCATACCTCGCTGTGGCACCGTGACTCAAGCATGTAAAATACGACAGGATATTACCATGCTTTCTTTGGTACCTTGTGTCTTGACGTGACGAGGCACATTCTTATTGACCCTTTGTCTTGTTCCCTCCTTTGATGAGCCTCTCCGGCAGCAAAACGATAAAACGCGTCGCAGGTTGCTCAGGCGTATGACTGTGACACGCGTCGATGCAACGTTTCGCAACGGAACATGGACTGTTTCGACATGTTTGTCAGAAGCTCAATGTGTCATTTTATTCAGTGCACCTTCATTATCCGTCTCTACTCGACATAACGGGTATTCAGGGAAATCGATCTGCGGATGGGAATAAGAAATGACCTCTTCTTATACCAACCATGTATCAAACGTACGTTCGTTTCCGTATGCTTGGAAGATATTGTTATTAAATTGCAGTGTTCCTTCAAATAAAAATAATTTTCCTTTTCTTACAGGTCATGATTGGGATTCTAATATACTTTGCCACAGGCTTTCCGTGGCTCATGGGAAATTAAGGTCCGTAAGTGGTGGCGGTATCGGTTAAGAGAAGACCTCGAAATAAATATTTTCCCATTGAGCCCTCGAGTTTTGAATATTACGTTCATATTTCTGTCGTAACAAAAGATCAAAAGGCAGACATGTCATGATAGAAACCTACATTTCTGAATCAGATAAGGCAGTGCAATGTCATGGGAACCAGGGCCCGCATCCACAAAGACACCTTACGCCAAAGATGTTCGTTCGCTAGAAATATCCCAACAAATCCTGATGCTGGACATATCATTCGCGAAGCCGGCTGAGCAATGGAGAGAAACACTTGCGTAACATACGCTTTGTGAATTAGAACCAAAAATTCCTTGTAAAATATTTCGTTTAAGGAAAATGTCACATGCAACAATCAGTTATTTGTAGTAGGACATGTTAAAGAACGGCCAACTATGTTTCCTTCTCTGGAATTTAGAAGCACTTCGAAGAATTGTCCTCGTGATGGTGTTATCTTAGGGGTACAGGTGCTCTCAATACGTGCCCACACATTTCCATTCAAACAAAAAGAGTTCCTGCGCTGTTGTTTCCTAAATGTCTTCAATTAGAATAGCATGGGTGTGGGTAATATATCAGCAATACCTTAAAACTTAGGCACACACTTTTAAGGGAGAGGCAAGGGGGTTCCCACAATTTATATATATATATATATATATATATATATATATATATATATTGCGGCCGAATTTTTGACGGAAGCGACGACCATAGTCCCTTGTGTGTGACGTGAGAATATATACATATATATATATATATATATATATAGAGAGAGAGAGAGAGAGAGAGAGAGAGGAGGGAGGGGGGAGCCACTGAAGGTAGCTGATCGACGACGATGATGCGCTGCAGCTATGGCACGTGGTGGCGTGAAGTGGCCCAATCCATCAGAACGGGACACGAGCATAAGAAGACATCTCAATAATTCTGAATAGGGGAACCAGTCAGACGTGGCTGGGAATCGGACGTACAGGACTCTGGAGCACCGCCCCGTCAAGTGGCGGACTCGAGGACCCTGCAGGTTCCCACGTGGGTCCAAACACTCGGCGACCTACTTTGGCCCTGGCGTTGGCGTAATGGTGCAAGGACGCTCCCGTCTGGTAGACAAGATCAACGGCCTCATTCCTCTGGCATATAAGTCGGCCCCGAGGTAGATCTTCCCACATCTACCTCGACTGCTCGGCTACTGTCGATGGGCGTCCACAACTCCCTTAGGGAGCTGACGGACGCCCATCGCATGGCCCAGCTCCTCCGTCTCTCCCACACCCAGCCTGGTCGCCCACTTCTCTCCACCCTGAAACCCTCCCCTTTACCCTTCTTTCCACCTCACTACCCATCCCTTCCCACGTCTCCTCCCTCCTAACCGCTCATCTTCTCCCTGAAAACATGCATCCCGCACACCACCCCTGCCGTAGAGCAGCGCGAACCTCTGGGTTCTGGCGTCAGTACGGACAACTCCCCGCCATTGCTAATGTGGATACCGCCCCGTACCTTCACAACCCAGCCCATGGCCTTGAAGCAGTTATTGCCCTTGCCAGAAGCAGTTATTGCCCTTGCCATTGCACAAACCTCCGAGGAGTGTCTTCTCAGTGACACAAGGACTGCGGTATACAACCACGCTGATCGATGGGTGGGACCCCCGGCCACTGGTATCTTACGTTCTGATCCGTCCCATCTCACCCCATTCAAATTATCTTGGTGCCTGGTCAAGCTGTCCATCCTGGCAACGAAGCAGCAAACTCCATCTCTTGCAATTCGACGGACCGAGCAAGTCCGCCCCCTCAGGGAAAGGACACGCGTGACGAGCTCTTCACATACCACGACATCAACTTGCGCTACCGCCTCTCTCGTCTAACCTTGGCCCCACCGCAAAATTCCTTTCCCAGCACCACCAACACTTGTGGCGCCAACTTCATGCCCTCACCTTCCTCACTTATCTACGTGTTGCCCTCTTCCAAACCGGAACGTACTCGCCGGCTTGCCGCTTATGCGGCAGCCTTCGCGCCACTTACGAGCACATTTTATTTCCGTGCCCAGCACACCTGCCCTCTGCCTCTAGGCACTTAACTAGTCCGCAGCATGGTGAGGTTGCCTTATCCTGCACCGAGCCGGATATCCAACTCCGGCTTGTGACCTGGGCAGGTGACGTCACGACTAGGCACTGTTTGCACGCCACAACTGACAGCCTGAAGGCGCACATAACGCTTTTTTTAAGCATTTATTTTATGGTCTCTTACTTTTGGCCTTTTGAATAAAGTTTTAATCACCACCACCGGCGTGGTGAACGCGGCGTTTCTCAAAGCGAGTTCAATCCATCCGTCGGGCCTAAAGAACGGCAAAATGCATAGCGTTTGCACCTGCACTCCTTTCTTCTCTTGCGCTCATACTTTCAGCTTACTGCTACATAAGTCTGGTGCGTCTCATATCATTGCATATATTGGTATATAATATAAACGAGGTGATAAATGTAAGTGAGGGCCGGGAAAATGAGAGATCGTAAAGCATAGCAAGGCATTGTGTAGTAAGTACAATGCCGGGATGGGAAAAAGAAGTGACAGCAAAGAGGAGAGGAAGGAGTCAAGCGTGGCGTGTTGTTGCACAGTATGTCTAGTATAGCAAGGGCTGGAAAAGGAAGGTGAGGGTTAGAAGTGAAAGCACGAGGTGGACGTCCCACAACGCCAAACCTGTTTGAATCTAGACAAGTGACCCAAAGTACGTAACCTGACGCGACAGGTAGTCACGTCACTATGTAATAGCTAGTGGTGTGACAAATAACGCGATGTAGTCGATCTTGTACAAGGTGGAAGAAGCTTCGGTCGGCCAAGAGCTCCGCTCTTAGGCCAGCCTTGCGCTACATGTTCAGGCTGCTCCCATTTATTTTTATTTACACACCTACAAAGTACCACGTCGGCACCCTGTTGCAGTTTAAACGCTAGCATTATAAAATTTCTATCATTCAGCAATCTACCGCTAAATTATGTACACGCCTGATTGGGAGCATGCTCCTTCAGAAATATTATATCTTGGAGGATCGACCGCCAATGTAAGTAATTGGGAGCTTGGTTCTGCCGCACCTAAGTAAGTCCCTTGTTTTAAATAACGGTCAGGCAACACATAAAACTAATCTTAATAAGGCTTACACAATGCGGCGAAAATATACACATGTGTTTGCTGCTACCTTCCTCGTAAAAAGAGGTGTTTGAAAATATTTTAAGGTCTTGTCTTCTTCGAAGCCTTTCCTCATACACAACTTGCCACTGTAAAAATGAGCATGAAGGCTTCTTCCTCTAATATTACTCTAACTTTTCATTGCCCTTTCGGATTAATAAGTGCATGGTTCTTATCCTTGGTCTTTCCTGCTTCACTCAAAGCTACGTGGGGTTTCCTGAAGCTGGTATCGGATTTATTAAGTGCTTAGCGCTGCCATTCTTTGTCATGTGTTCCTCCACCGCAAGACGTAATTCCTGCGGTAACCTCATCCCTCACATGGAAGCATGTGACACTGATGATTTCGGTTATGGCACTCGGCTGCCGATCCGAAGGTCGCGGGATCGAATCCCGGCCGCGGCGGCTGCATTTCGATGGAGGCGAAATGTTGAGGCCCGTGTGCTGTGCGATGTCAGTGCACGTTAAAGAACCCCAGGTGGTCGAAATTTCCGAAGACCTCCACTACGGCGTCTCTCATAATCAGAGCTGGTTTTGGGACGTTAAACCCCACAAATCAATCAATCACTGATGATTTCACAGGTGAAATTGTGCTAGAGTGCAAAAAGCTTACCTCACTTCGAAAGCATTATATACGCCAAGAATCGAAAAATTCTTTGAGGCGTCCAGAGAGCTGCGTTACGTTCCATTTCCACGAGAAGTTATGTGAAGGGGTTACAGCGTGATGACTGCTTGAGTGATTGATCGAGTGAGTGAGCGCAACAACATTATTGTGTCCACAACAGACGAGAGCAAACTCAGCGTCATCCGGCTAGGTCCACTCAGGGACCACCATGTCAAATCTGACTGGTCTCTCCCCTCACCACTTGGTCGACGCTAGTCCCAAAAATTCTGTCAAGCCATAAACTTGCATGTTATCCACGTAGAAAAAGTGCTGACTTCCATATAGTCGCAAGAACCAGAGACCCCCCTGCCTTCACAATTATATGAAAGGAATGAGACTTTTGTGTAACTAGCGTCTCTTAGTGCAAGCGTTAGAAGCATATACCGTGCGCAATATGTCTTTCGCGAACCGTCAGTACTGTCACACTTCCTGCAGAGTGAAACGCCTGTTCTTCTGAACCCTGAATCACACTGGGAAAGCAGATGTAGTTCCAATTTCAGTTACGCTTGGTTAAGTACGCAACGAGAGGTTGATTATGCTGCTGAAGATACCGGTTTCACTAACATGACGCCGCTGTGTCCTGGTAGTACTGCGAGATCTGCCCTTCTAACTCGAAGTTCCTGGCGCGTACTTCAGACAACTTTTGCGTATGCTATAAAGCGTCCGGTATCATGCACGACGAATTGCTTAGGAAGCGACCTACAACACTTGTTGAAATCGACGTTTTCGCTACGTGCTTCTAAATGTTGTCCAATGTACGCCACCACCTCAAGCTTCCGAGAGCATACCTGAGCTGCTATGCCTAACTTACAACATCGTATCTGAATATGTATAGTACTGATATTTTTATTAAATTTTCGGCAAGTTTATGTCGCTATGACGTAGTGGCTTTTGTTTATGCCTGCCTTTCTTTCAACGCTTTCTTAGTTTTTGATTCAGTAAGCAAGACCTTTCTTCGTTGTGAAAAAAAAATATGTAGTAATTTTTATTTTGTGCCTGATCGCACTTATGCCAGTGTCCCGTAAGTAGCGTGGTGAGGTGACGGCATTATCTTAGAGATTGAATTTCGGAGTTCCTTGGTGTGAACGCTGACAGTAAAAGGTACACCACCATGCTGCTTGTGTAAAATAAATTGGCGCTTCACTTCCCTTTCGGAATTTTCTGAAAGGTCATACACAGTTTCATACCGCCGAACTCCAAAAGTCGTGGCAGGCAAAATGCTACATTCTCATTTCCCGCAGATATGCTGAAAGGTTACAGTTAAAAGAAATCTGGAGCTCATATGCACAAACTAGTCTTGACTAGCCGCCCAAAGCATGATCGGTGCCTCCTAGCACACTCGAGGCAAAGGTTAGGCCTATGCACCTATGCAGTTCCTCTACGCGCCATGGGCGCTTCTGGACATAGCGATAGAACGATACAAATACGAAATCCCACGAGTTACACAGACTGTACATGTAGTCATGATGTCATTTTACTCTTCGTTACGGCAGAAAAATGCTCTGCCCCGCCACGGTGGTCTAGTGGCTATTGTACTCGGCTGCTGATCCCAGGGTCGCGGGATCGAATCCCGGCCGCGGCGGCTGCATTTCGATGGAGGCGAAATGTTGAGGCCCGTGTGCTGTGCGATGTCAGTGCACGTGAAAGAACCCCAGGTGGTCAAAATTTCCGGAGCCCTCCACTACGGCGTCTCTCATAATCAGAACTGGTTTTGGGACGTTAAACCCTACAAAGCAAGCAAGAAAAATGCCCTATTTGCAGTGCTTCCAGAATTGTGTTTCTTTTTAACAACCAAACACATTTAATAATACAGGGAATTGTACCTCATTATTCTGGATTTTCGTATTCGAAAGGGCAGTGCTATGTGATTTGCAGTCAGTCTGCCTTTACTTGTTAAACAAAAGAACAAAAATATGCAAACATCAGATACGTGAGTGCACTTAGGCGGAAAATTATTTTCAATGTTCAGAAATATACCACTTACTATTACGTCGCTCAGGCACAGTTTCACGTTATGTATCAATCCGCTATGCCAAGTTTCCCTTTTTTAGGATCCTGCCGATCGAGCAGTGGCGCAAAGGCAGGAAACAAAGTCGTTGTAGGTGATGGAAGAAACGTTTGTTTTATAATGCTCGTTCGCTTTTCCATAGCAACTCTTTCGGTTATTTCACTTCTTCACTTCGTATTTCTCTTTCCCCGCCACGGTGGTCAAGTGGTCATGGAACTCGGCTGAAGATCCGCAGGTCACAAGAACGAATCACGGCCGCGGCGGCTTTGTTTCGATGGAAGCGAAATGTTGAGGCCCATGTGATCTGCGATGTCAGTGCACGTTAAAGAACCCCAGGTGGTCAGAATTCCCGGGATCATCCCTAAGCTGTCACTCATAATCACATCGTGGTTTTGGAACGTAGGAAACAATAAATCAATCGTATTTCTCCTTGGTTGGTGTCAAAAAGTCTCCCAGAATGAAAAGGGGACAGGTCTTGCAAAACTTCACCTTATTCAAATGACTGTTATATTCGTTCCCAAAACGTAGTTTAGTCAAAAAGAGTGCTGCAGTGATGTTGTGGGACTGCTGGATTGTCTGTTCGCTGCTTTTGAAAGCGAGTGCAGTTACCTACGCGCACCGTGGAAATCGCGAAAAATCACTTTTCACCAATGTACCGTTTCTGAACATTCCTTATGTGATCATCCCTTTATTTGATTTATTCATGCCTTTCCATCCAACGTGGTATTGGGGAAAAAATAGCTTTATTCGAAAGCGTTTTATGGCTGCGTCCACCAAGAAATCACAGAACTACTTCCGTAGTGCAACTGGATGTCTGACAAAATGAATTAAAAATGAAAAAGTAACCACCCGTTCGGACTCAAACCCACGTCCACCCGAGATGTGGCGATAGGAGCTGGAAGCTCTACCGATGCCCCACCACAACACCGGTCATAAGGGGAACAGGCGGGCCCTGTATCTCCACTAAATTTCACTGACGTGCCACTAAAACAAAGTTGTCTAGTAAGCAGAATTACTCTTGAATTAACATTACTGCCCTTCTTCTGCCCTCCTTTGGTTCTTTTAGGTTCGCTGCGGTGGTACCGCCACCAAGGAACGATAGAGCAAAGCAGATTCCCGTGCTGGTGTGTGCCGGCATAGCAGTGGCGCACCGACGGGAGGGCGGGGGGGGGGGGGGGGTTCGGGGGTTGTAACCCTCCCCCCCCCTGAAACCCACCTAACCCCCCTCCCGCTCCGTAACTGCTCCTATGTCCTAGAAGAATGTGGGGCTAATGTCCGCAAAACGCCGAAAAAAATATTAAATGTAATCATCGTCATTGATGTCAGTATTATTTGGCATTTTATTTACTTTTTTTACATACGCAACAACTGTGTAATTGCTTGCCCGGCCCTTCGTGAAAAATTGAACCCCCCCCCCCCCCCCCTGGCAGAAATCCTGGGCGCGCTACTGCGGCATAGCATATGTGTCTCGAGGTCTTTGTCAGTTCGAGACTATCCAAATGGTACTATACTAAGCCGGCTCGGGCTCTGTATTTAATTTTCAGCATTCCTCCCACAGTTTGGTAAAAAGTACTAGATTCACAGTATACATCATCAGGCTGGATGTTTGCATGATCCATGAGTATGGCCTTAAGATATCTAAATTGGGAATGCTCTAGTGGATCATTGGTAGTGTCTAACCATGACCGTCATGAACGAATAACAATAGAGGGACTTCGATTGCGCTAGGAAGTCGTCTGATTTGTCAATTTTTTGTTATATAGCTCTTGCAGCAATCATAGCACAATTAGGACGGAGGTAACACTTGACCGATGCATATGAGACTGCGTATTCAAAATAAAAACTCATACAATAAATGCATGCGCTCACAGGATATTATGGGTAGTGCTACCTCTCTAACAAAATAGTGTAGACTCGAAATTTTCTTTAAGTCTATAGGCATTTGTTCGTGTACGTGGTTGAAATGCGCAGAATAATAAGCTTGAGAAAATGACACTGTTCAATGCGTGGAGCCAGTATGACAATGGAAGTCATTGATAAAAAACTTCTTATAATTACTTCCAGAATATTTAGGGCTCTATTCTGCTACAGTTCTCTGAACTTTACCTGCAAGAGTCTGTGGAGTACTGAGCGTGCGTACGATGAGGCATACTGTTAATCATGGTTAGTAGGATATTAAAATAAAAGTTTTAACAGAGATTGAAGGTTAACGTGCTTTGGCTACCCTACAACGTTTTTAAGACATTTAAATGCTGTCAATGTGCATGACCCACGCACTGAGGCTGTTCACCGCAAGCGCACCTGGCGCTTCCAAGGTTTTGTGCAGTAATTAACATATATTGCCATAAATGGGGTTACATATTATTTTAATATTTAATAATGCCAATTAATCTGATTTGAATATACGTTAAGTGGGCACCGCACAGACACTGCGAATAATCTGCCAAAGGTAGTGGCACGGCATTCTAATACGGCAGGCCACACTTGTGACGAACACAAGCTTGATGTATTTCAGTGAAATTTCCGCTCCCCCATAGTATCTCATCTAGCCAACATTCCTGCAGGCATAAACGTTTCACAGGAAGCCGTTATTCTTTCAGATACAATAGGGGGTTCAGTGTCTTGTTCCGCATATATAGCCCGATTGTTTCTTCATAAAAGTATATTTTCTGTTCTGCTCACCGGCCGTCCGCTTCGACGAAAACTACAACGGCGGCATGGCGTTGTTTTTCTTTCTCATTGTTTTCTAGCACACGCCTTTTAAAACGCATTAGTCAGCCTAACACACGCAATCAATTCAATTACCTCCCCTTTTTTCCCCCTTTCTACCTTTTCCATTTCCTTTTTAGTCTTCTTCGGCACGTGCCTCTCTTCTCCTCTTGTGGAGGTGAAAGATTGGGCAAAGCGCATAGAAACAAACGCTTGAGAAGGCAGCTGCCGTCCTGATGATAACAAGTGCACTTATTCAAACTTTCACTGTACCGACATTTCCTGTCCTTCATAGGTTTTAACGTGTCCCCTATCCGTGTATCATCCATGCAGAAAAAAAGATTCTCGTGCTCCTGGTGTGGCAATTACCAAACTCCCACTGCAGCAGGCATGACCTCGGTGAACTGCGTGTTGACATCAGCCTTGTAGGTAACGCACTTAAATGCATGGGCGGATGTAAAAGATAACTAAGGCACCGGAGCTTCTAACATCTCTCATCATTTTTCATTTCTCTCGAGATTAATGAACGATGTACATGGTCGTCATAAGTGCGTGTTTACTGTACTTTGCCCATTCATGGCATTTGTGTTCAGACAGAGGCTATTGTCCTAAATTTTTATACGCGAAACTCTTAAACCTTTATATCTCAAAGGTTTACCAGAAATATCATGTGCTCGTCAGAGCCTTAAGGTTGCTATCTTTTCAAGTACCCTTATTTGAATACCGAGCGCCAGCGGACTACAGCACTCTTCACTGTACACATTTTTAGGCAATTATCTTGCTGAATATTGAAGCGTTGAAATGATGTGGTGTTTTTAGAAGCGTACATGGAACACATATACGAAACACCTCAAGGGTAATAGAACTGCAGCGCCTAACTGTAATATATCAATGCTTCACTAAACAAATTGACAAAATGCACGTGTATTTTCTCACAAGTCGCGCTTGGCATCTCCAGATGGGAAAAAGGATTCTTTATAGGAGCACTACGATTGAATCTGTCAATATTCGCCCCAACTGGCCAGGAAACATTGAATACATACGCACTTTCCCATTGTCCCTGCTTATCGCATGGACAAGACATGTTTTTTTTTTCTCTGCAAGTAAAGAATGCGTTATCGTTGGATCATTAAAGGGATCCTGAACCAACCCTCGCAGTTGGTTTGGAAGCGGCTTGGCTTGTGTCAGTGTGTGCACACCTTTCTTGTTTTCACTATGTTCATTTTCGGCATCCCGATATTACTTTCCAGATATTATGGTTCGCATCGCGGCATTAGGCACAATTGTGAGGTGATAGATGATTTTATCACCCGAACATGCGCGAACACTAGGGTACAATTCTAAAATTCTTTATGACGTACGCAGCTAAGAGGGCATTGTTCCGAAGGAAAAGGAAAGGTTTGACAAAGGTGGAAATTTATTCGGATTCTATTACTTTCCGTTCTCCTTCCTAGATCTAAAAGGTTATCTACACGGCTAATCTGTGCATATAGTTCATTCAGGGCCACTACCACCGTGGAGTATGGTAAAATGTCATTCCTAAGGCTGAGCACCGAAGTGTCCCCTTCTTTGTCTTTAGTATATCTGGTTTATACGTGTTAAGGAAATGCCAGCTACGTGAAAGAACTAACTCTAATGAACTGCAAAGGGTTCTTGTTGAAGACAACGTGGGTCTTGCATTCCTTGTGTGGCTTAGCTTTCAAGTAGAATTTAACGGTGAAAAGTTTCTGTGGACCTATGTACCTACTTGCTTTTCTTGTATGATTGCCCGTATGCAGAATCTGTGTAATTTCAAAGTATTTGATTTTCCTGTGTAGTGTTACAATCGTCTTTCCTACAGGCCTGTTTATTGTGTCGTATTAGGCATTGAAGTGAGGCAGTGAAGAATACAATAAAAACCGGGAAACATTCTTGTTAAACGAGCCCTGCTAAACTTCTTGAACATAGTGAGCAAACAGTACCGATAGTCCTGGAGTCATGTGAGCCAATAATTATTGTTCGGTACTTACCAGGGAATTAGCAATCTGGTTTGAACTGCCCCTGCATGCAGCCTGCTCTTCTTCAATCAAATTACGCTGCTAGGGACCTCGACTACTTGGTGCGAGGCAGGAACAGCGCTCGCTGATTTCATAGTCACCGAAACGTCCTCAATAACGCTTCACCTGTCCGTTTTGAGTGCGATAAATAAGAAAGTTTTTGAATCTATCTTTTAAAAAACCAAAAATGTCATGATACGCAGTCGGTTCACCCAATGATGTCATTTGTCTAAATAAGAACTGGAAGTGCTTGCCATATTTGAAGTGAAACAGGGCGCGTGTTCTAGCGACACTTGAAGACGCGGCGACCTAATGAGCCTACTCAGCTGGGACAGTTCACTCAGCGCGCACCACACAAGCCTCAACGTTTCACACAGACTCACAGCTGGTGCCGATATGCTCTGCTACAGAAGCTACATTTCCAATTCGCTGGTTGGGGACGTACAAGAATATTTGGCTTGCATGTTCGCGAGAGCCCCCAAGATTCACCCGCAATGTTTTCTGACTATGTTGAAGAAGTGTAGCTGGGCCTCTAAAAGCAATCTTTCTACCCTGCTTGTTGCACGCCGGGCTGTTATGCACTGCGTTCTTCTTCAGCACTACTGAACAGCAGGCACATATGAACGCTGCTGTTACGTGTAGCGCTTGCAAGCCATTGGGAGCTTTCCTCACATCATGTTGTTCTTCTACCGTCCTGATCTCACACAACAATGTCGTCACTTTTAAACTGTATGAAGACTGTCACATATTAGTGCCGCATCACTACGGAGAGGATGATACCGAGAGGGTTGCAAGAGTAAACGCCAATTACTCCTACTTATGTCCACAAAAACTGTGCTGCCAGGCGGTGGTTATAACCAACGTATTCGGTGCTCCTCAATGAGTAGAATGCCCGTCTTCACCGCTTACGCTCAAATGAAGGCGGTACGAAAATTTCGGTACAGGACCTCAAAAGTATATTCGACAACAACCTGCAACAAATTGAAACCAACACTTGACGACGACAGCCTTCTGGAATTAGTACCCCTATGATCTCGTTGGAATGCCTGCATATTCTCATTGTAGTCGCTGAAAGATGGCATTTGAGTGCCCGGAAGATCACGTCAGCGCCCACTTGTATTTGCCTAAATGCGTGGAAGACATGAATGCAGTCGACAGAGCCACTAGTTTTACGAACATCAAAGCAGCACTCCGGCTACGCCGAGCTCTGCCACCGAGTGAAGCTAAAGGAAATCGTTGACCTAGCATTCATCTGATTGGCCATGAATGCTTTCACACATCCGGACTCATTTGTCACCAGGCGCACAAATATGCTTAGGCGAGGCTGTGAGCCACCTTGACTGTCTTACGCTGGGCGTCTAGTTTCGTCTTACGTTGTGTCTTCGTGTCTCGAAGACACAACGAAGACGTCTTCGACTCTTCGAAGTCTCGAAGACACGAAGACACGTTGTGTCTTAGTGTCTTACTGTCTTGCTGTGTCTTACGTTGGGCGTCACACTTCGTCGCCTGTTCGTTCGTCACTTCATGCAGCCAGCGCTCTAGACAGACGAAATGCACTGTTGATCGTGCTCTCTGTGATTGACATACGGCATCCACACCGGAGACCACTTACAAAATCACTTCACCAGTTTATTGGGGCCTTGTGTGGGCGGCTATAGCAAAGCAAAAGCTTTGATCTTTATCCACGGCGGCGCGAGTGGTCATCGAAAGCAGGATCCTCTCAGCTGTCGTGAAATGTTTACTTAGTGTATACTTCCCGGTTCTAGCATTGTTTGACAATGCGCTGGTGGTCTTTTATACCTACGCTTGCAAGTTTCAGGTCCTCTTCAGTGCGAGGAACGTAGACGATGTCGTCTAACATCTATTAGTTGTTCACATTGGGCATCGTATCATCGTGCCTATTCGTGACCACCCTGTAGTGAAGGACCCTAAAATGTGGCATCTTGACGGTCTGCTGTACTGCGGTGTTGCAGGCGAAGTACACGTAATGCGTAATAATTTCCCAAGTCTTCTGTTTTGCGTCGGCTTACATGAGCAGCATGTCAAAGGCCGCCTCGCTGAGGCATTTCGTAGGTTCTTTCGTACGTATTTTTTCTGTCTGCCAATGATACGCAGTTCTCTCGTTGTTTTTATGACTGTGATGTATTATTACGTTACAGCGTAGATAAAAGCACAGCAATTCAGTGCACGAGGTCAACTACATTCGTGTGAAAAAAAAAAA